>BHFT01008856.1:0-48147 GCA_004320025.1 Laticauda laticaudata
CCCAAGCTGCGGCAGCCCTTTTTATAGTGGCTTGCTCGCGGCTTGTGGCCAATGACACCACTTTAAGTGTTCCCGCCATTAGGCGGGCCAATCGGATTGGTTCTCTAATGGTCAATCCGAGAAGGGCCTTTTCGGTCAATCAGAATAGGGAACTTGGAGCCTACCAAGTTCCATACACAACAATATGAATAGTGTATAAGTAAGATTGGGTATGCTTCAATAATTATTCAGAAGCAGTCATGAGGTGTATCTGCAAGATGGCTGATGTGAATTGCAATCCAAAGTACTATCTGTTTGTTAGGGTGCGCATGACATTAAAGTAGGGTTTTAATTAAGGTTCCCCACTGGCCTTCTTGCAGAGTTTGACTTCTTCCCTTCATTGGGTAGCACTGGAATTTCTTTGGACCTCAGATGCAAGTGAGACCAGCAGTTCCCTGCTAGGCATTAAAGCAGACATGCCTATTTTCAGGACTGCAAAAGGAGTAGCTACTTCAAGGAATTGAGTCATTAATATTTTTTTCAGGCACATACAGAGGATAGAAATGAAATAGGATCCAGCTGTGTTCTGAGGCCAAGGCTATCCTAGGTAGAACTGATTTATAATTGGCAGATAGATTATCTATTTAAAGCAGTAAAGCTATCTAATTGTATTTATAATTTTTTATGCTTTAAGCAACATCACTCTCCATCATTAATTAGTGACATTCTATAACTAAGAACAATAACATATTGAATTAAAAAAACAACAATATATAAATATCACCACCTACATCTGAATTTTAGATAACTCCCAATATTGTGAAATAAAACACACACGTCGGTATAAATTTCATCCAACATGCATCCCAATGGTTGCCAAATCTCTCCAACAGGATAGGAATGTTTCAAAATGGTTAATACTTTGGGCAATGTTCCTATTGTAATCTACCAGAAGCTAAGCTACATGTAGACAACCATAGCCATCCATGAGATAGACAAGCGTGTAATCACTTCATGACACAAATAACATGACTTGCAAACTTGCAACAGATATTGTGACAAAAATTTGTTGTTGTATCTTTTGTGTGTTGATAAGACACACATCTTTATTTTGTTGTTAGTATGGTTTACTGCAGCAGCTGGTTGTACTCAGAGGTGGTATTCAGCAGGTTCTGACCAGTTCTGGAACCGGTAGTGGAAATTTTAAATAGTTCAGAGAACCAGCAAATACCTCTGACTGGCCCTGCCCCCATCTATTCTCTGTCTCCCGAGTCCCAGCTGATTGGGACTTCTTTTGTTGCCCTGCAAAGGAGAACAGAGCTGGAAAGCAGGTTAGTGGGGTGGGGAGAGAATGGGGATTTTGCAGTAACCTTCCCCCAGGAGTAGAAAGGGAATGGAGATTTTACCATATTCTTCCCCTGCCATGCCCACCAAGAAGCAGTTGTAAAAATTTTTGAACCCCACCACTGGTTGTACCTACATCTGAAAACTAAAAATTACATGGAAAACTAGTCGGTTATTGAAGGGTCTATGATAAAGAAGTTCCTGGTTCATTTGTTTCTGGTCACCTTTCCCAACACCATTTTGGAAATCTCACTGAAGTGAATCTTGTGAGTATAAAACAATGTTAAGACTCAGGTGTCTCCTTGTTTTTAATGTACCACTTTTCTCAGAATTATGTGCAGTGAGAATTTGATTCATTTTCATTTTCTTAAAATACACCAGCCATATCTGTCCATGATGATTTGTTAATCATTAATTTGATGGTAGCAAGTTGATTAACATGCCATCACTGGTGCCATGTTGGTAACTGGCTGGATGATCTGTCAAAATATGAAAGGAATGGCCACAGTAAAAACATTTCCTTCCTTATTATTATAGACATTTTTCTGTGGCAGTTAAGTGGATATTATTATAAAGTTTCATAATTTGATAGCAGCAGAATTAGTTGCATCTGGAATTTTTTTTTAAATTTGTATTCTATAAAGTAATATGCATCCATATTCAAGTAGGACATATCTTTCAACTGGCAAAAGGAAAGAGCAGATTCCCACCCTAGGCATGGCTGTGCCTTCACAACAAAAGAAGGGCCAAAGTTCACTTATCCCAGGTAAGTGAGATTAAAATGACATTGCATTAAAAATACTACTGCATTCAAAGGTACTTGTGTCTTACTTGTTCACCTCATGTATTTATTTAGTTAATACATTTATTGGCTGCTCATCTCACATTCATGATCCAACTAAATTGGTTACTTATTCCTGTTGTTAAGTTGTGGGAAAGATCGACGCCAGACCAGTTTGAGTTCAGCTCTTTTTATTTGTCTCTGCTAGACTGAACTGCCGCTGAGCCACAGCAGCCTTTTTTATAGTGGCTGTTTGCGGCCAATGACAGTTCTTCAAATCTCCCGCCATTGGGCTGGCCAATCCAATTGCAGTATTTCAAGTATGCAAATATCTAACACCCCTCCCCATGTGGTCCAGTCCAACTAATCAGGGCCCCCCTACATTATGTAGTCACGTAAATAGGTGGGGCTCTTACTGGACCTGCGCAATCCAGTCATGGTATTGTCTTCGGGCTATTTGGACAGGTTCGCTGTTTCTCCTGACCTCCTCCTTGGAACATTCTGGAAGGTAGAATCAGTCATGCCGCTCCCGCCTGGTCTATCCGGGCTGGTTGAGTCGGCTCGGCTGCTCCCTCCAGGAGAGGCTTCGTGATGACTTTCCGCTTCCTGTTCCATTCTCCCGAAGTCCTTTTCAGGTATGTGACTGCGATTTATTATCGGGGATACCAGTGATGTTGGTTAGTGCATTGCTGGTGGTGTTTGTTTGTTTATTTCTTGTGTTTGTGGAGGACCTTCCTCTCCTCTCTCACTTGTGTTTGAGGGTATATTCTCCCTCTCTGGTTTGGTTATTCTTTTGATTTAGTGTTTGAGGTGGTTCATATGTGTGTGTGTGTTCTTCTCCTTCATCTCTTTGGTTGTTTGTATTTCTAAATAGTGTTCATGATCTAAGCTGGTTTATGTGTCTCCTCCAGCTTCTTCCATTCTTCATCTCCACTCTGTATGACCGGGGTCCTGTTACCTGGGTTATTTTAGCTGGTATCCATAGTGGGTCCCCCATGAGTTTTTTGCATATACCAGGTTCCCTGTCCCAAATTGTACAGCGTTATTACTGGGAGGAGTCCTGTTGGCTTTTCAGGGCTATATGTGGGGTGTAGCCTGTCAAGGTGAGACCTTAATTTTCTGCCCATTAATAGTTTCTGCTGGGCTTTTATTAGTTGGGGAGTTTGGTGTAATGTCTTGTATAGTTAGTAGTTTTAATTTTTTCCTGGATGTCTCCAGCTTTCTTGTTTGTGGAGTACTTCCTTAGTATACCAGACCATGCATTCCACCCGTCCATTTATAGATTGGCCAGACCAGCGCTGGCAAAGACATGCCTTATTCCTTGTTTCAGCCAGGAAAACCTCTCAAATGCTAGTGCCGTGAATTGTGGCCCATTGTCAGATACAAGTAGATCTGTGTAAGCCATGTGTTTGTGAAAAAGTTTCCTTAGCTGTGTGACTACAGCTTTCTGTTGTGATTGAGTGCATGACACTTACCTCCAGCAATTTGAGAAGTTGTCTACTACTATTACTACCTTTTGTTGGCCCTGCAAATCAATGTGTATTCTCGACCATGGTCCCCTAAGTGTTTTCCCAGTCTAGTATCAATGCTGAAGGGGGTGCAGGTCTAGATTCTTGGCATTGTTTGCACGTTTTCCACCCATCTCCAATGTCCTTATCCATCCCTCGGCCACCAAACATAACTCCTTGCCAGAGACTTCATTCTTACAATGCCGGCGGTGTCCTTCATGTATAACTTAAGTTATTTGTTCCCTCAGTATGTTCGGTATGATCACCCTGTCCCCCCATAGAATGCACCCTTTTTAATATCGAGAGTTACTGTTTGTCGATTCCAAAATGATTTAACATCTAGTTACCTTCGGAGTCTGGCCACCACCTTTTCCTACCCAATTTAAAATTCGTGCCAGGTCTCTGTCTTTTTGCGATTTCCTTCACGATGTCTGCTGCTGTAATGGGTAGGTTTGCCAGCATCTCGATTTGCAGGGTTGGGTGTGGTTAGTGCAGGATCATCTACTAATTCAGGTAAGGGGACACGGCTTAGGCATCAGCCTGTGTAATTTTCTTACGCTGGCCAGTGGATTAATTTGTAGCTGTATGCAGCGAGGAACTCGGACCATCTCGTCATTCGCAGGTGACAGTATGTTTGTGTGGCTTTGTTCCCCACGAGTATTCCTAGAAGGGGCTTGTGATCTGTGATCAGAGAAAAAGTTCTGCCGTAGATGTATTGTGGAAATGCTTGACCCCTGTTATTGCGGCCAATGCCTCCTGTCCAATTGGATGTAATTTCTCTCCACTTTAGATAGGGTTTTTGAGTAAAAGGTTGATTGGTACTTCCCTTCCATCAGGTAATATGTGGCTGAGTATTGCTCCGACGCCGAACTGTGATGCATCGCAGGTTAAGGGTAATGGCAAGATTTCGCTGTGTTGAATTAGTACAGAGTCTGATGTCAGCAAGTCCTTGATTCCCTGGAATGCGGTTTCTTCTCAACACCCCCAGGTCCAGGTAGCTTTCTTATCCAGCAACCTGTGTAATGTTCTGCTGTCGTTGCCTTCTGTGGCAAAAGACAATTGTAAAAGTTAGTAAGTCCAAAAAGGCTTGTAACTCTGTTTTATTTCCAGGTGTGGGAGCTTCTTTGATTGCTCTGATTTTTCTTTTCTGTGGTGGATCCTTCTTTATCTATGAGGTATCCTAGGAACTCAACTTTGTCAGTGGACAGTTGGCACTTCTCTCTTTTCACTTTAAGTCCCGCCTCTTTAAACTTTGTAAACTTCCCTCAGGCGGTCTTCCAATTGTTTTTGTCCCTGGCTGATACCAGTACGTCATTGAAATATGGTACCACCCCCTTGAGTCCCTGCAAAAAACGCTCCATCAGACTTTGGAATACCCTGGGGCCACGCTGACTCCAATTGTAGTTCTTTTGCATTTGAATGCCCCCCCCCTGTGAGTCACATTTGTTTGTGCTTCCACTGTTTCTGGGTCAACTTGCAATTGGTTGGTAAGTTGTCCAGGTCGGACTTCACGAAGACTTTTCCTCCCCCCAACGAATGTAAGAGGTGTTGGACCACCGGGGACGGGTATGCCGCTTGTTGTAGTGCCGGGTTGAGGGTGGCCTTGTAGTCACCGCAGATGCGCACGGACTCATCTGGTTTAATCAGCATCACAATTGGGGCTTCCCACCTTGCGTGGGTCTATTGGTTTCCAATGCCCCTGTATGATGAGTTTATCTAACTGCTCTCATCGATTTTCAGTTTTAATGCAAATGGAACTAGCCTTGCCTTTAACCTGATTGGAGCTATGTTAGGATTTAAATTTAAATGAGATAGGGACTCTTGGACTAATTGGCCCAGTTTTCCATCGAAGACGTCCGAATTCTCACATCAGGTTCTCTTCCCAATCTGTCTCAGTGACGCTGTTTACCCCAGTCACTCCGATTCCTAGTGGGTTGCAAACCATTCGAGCCCCAGTAGGCTTGGGCAATCCCGGTCTACTATTGTCAGTGGCAGGATTGTCTTGTATTTTTTGGAATTTGACTTGGAAATGTCTAGTCCAACTACGGGGATTCTGTTCCCTTGGTAGTCTTTAAGGGTGAGTTTTTGTCTCTTCTAGTTCCTTCCTCTCTATATCTGGTATCAGCTCTTTAGGGTGTTCCACGATATCATGGATAGATACGACCTGGAATCCACCTCCATCTCACATGGCTTGGCCTTCTATTTTGATTTCGTAACCTGCACCTTCCTTGTGTTGGTTGCGCTTGACTGTCCAATGATCAGATAAGAGAAATTCGCACACTCCGCCGATGTCTCTTAGAGCTGCAACAAAATCTCCTATGCTCTCATCTTCCTTTTTGGTCTCACTTGTAGAATTCGTGGCCTCTTGATGAGGCTTGAGACAGCTGGTACATAATGGGCTCACAACATCTTGCCCAAATCTGGCCACACCATCTGTTTTACATCGTGGGGTTTTGCCAATGCTTTTGCCATTCTTGAAGACTGTGGGTCCACAAATGGGTGAGGGAAAATGGCTCTCTTTTGGTTTTTGGATATCCCTTGTAGATCATTGCTTTCGAGGAACATGAGGAATCTGATCGATGTAAGAGTCCCAGTCCTCCGCCGCTGGATTAAACGGTGCGGGTGGCGAGTTGCTGCCAGCCATTTCGTCTTTGCTCGGTCTTGTTGCCATGTGACCAAATGGTCTCCTTGTGTCTCAGTATCCCACCCCTCGTCGCCAGTGTTAAATTGTTAAGTTGTGGGAAAGATCGACGCGAGACCAGTTTGACTTCAGCTCTTTTTATTTGTCTCTGCTAGACTGAACTGCTGAGCCGCAGCAGCCTTTTTTATAGCGGTTGCTCACGGCTTGCGGCCAATGACAGTATTTCAAGTATGCAAATATCTAACACCTGTAGTAACTAGATCTGTATGAATTTGTAGTACTACACTTGACAAGTTTGATTCAAAGGGCTTAAAAACAGCTCTTCATCCTCATGATCATTGTATTCAACCCTGAGTTGCTCTATGACAGAATGGGCTGACTTGATTAAAAATCAGCTGTCAGCCCCGGATCCATCTTGACTCGGATTTAGGGCTGGCACAGCAGGGGATGGACAAGATGTGGGAATGGGAGAGTAGTGAAAGGGAGGATAGCCACAACAACATTCTTTCGCCAGAGATCAAGGACAAGTTGCTGGAGTTTGGAGGAGAATTCAGAATTGAGGTGGATTGGAAAGTGTGACTTGAGAGTCATAGTTTGGGGCAGGGTGTGAATTTTAGTGTAGAGGAGGGGAAATGTGGGAATTCGGATTTGAGTTTTCCCCAGATGGGCCAACATGACTTGTCTAATAGATTCTTACTTTGATAGACTTTGTCTCTGAGTTCTGAATGGGAATGGAGTGTTTGGTTGGAATGCTGACATCAGCATTACCATCTCTTTTCCTTGTATTCTGAAATGACCCTCTTTTCCTCTATGTCCCTTCCTCAACTTCACTATTCACAGCAGCAGAGCGAGCTTATTTCTAACAACCTTGCTAGCACAATCTCTCAGTCTATCTCTCCCTCTCTCCCTCTTTATTACCTTGAGAACTGTTAGTCGACAAAATCTGGATTTAATTAAATAAATGAAGAACTGCTAAAAATAAAATTATGCTACAGGTGGTCTTTGAGATATATTTCTATGAATATGAATACTCTCTTTCTTTCTTTACTAATATTTAATAATTTACTAGTATTCAAACACATCTTCCTCTCTCTCCCACCCTTTCTCTCTCTCTCTCACACACACAGAGACAGAGACAGAAAGAGACAGAGACACACAGAGAGACACAGAGAGAGAGAGAGACAGACAGAGAGAGAGAAACTCAAGAAGGCAATGTCTTTTTGAGTTTACCCTATTTAAGTTCCCTGATAAAATACATAGGAAAATACCATTGGGTGGCAAAGGGTTTAGGTCTCCATTAACTTGTGTAACAAATGGATGTCACTAAGGGATTCATACCGCACCTATATATTTAGGAAGACACTTCTTGGACCATCCTAACTACCTTTCCTAGTAAAGTACATAGGAAAATCCCATTGAGGAAAAATCTATTTAGGGTTATGGTTAGGTCACTATGAATTCAAAACGGATGTTACCAACAAATTCGTAGGACATGGGTATGCTTAGGACAGTGCTCACCTTTTGAGGTCACCCTATGTTTCTTTGTAAAACACTTGGAAAAATCCCACTTAGGGTTAGGTCTGGATTTAGGCAGAGGAGAAAATGGATGTCATTGACGGATTTGTATTGATGTGTTCAGGAGGATGTGGACTTTGTGAGCCTGTTCTGTCTATGTTTCCTCATAAAATCCACTGGAAAGCCACATTGGAGGACAAACACACTTAGGGTTAGGGTTAACTCTCCATGAATTTGGAGAGTAAAATGGATTTCACCAATGGATTTGGTTTTTTTTTAAATCAAGTTTTTGATTTCAATCTACACATACACATCAATACATAAACAGTGTGGCACCAATACATCATACATTTTAGTGCAAGCAAAATTAATAACACCAACCATATCTCTTAATATACATTTTCACATTAAATTATAATCTTTCATTGCTTAATTTTTCAACATTTCCATACTCTCTCCTCGTGCAAATCACCATATCACTGAAACATACCTAGCAATTTTATTATTCAATTTCTTCTCCTATTTTTCATTTTTTTAAAGAAAAGTTCTCATTTGGCAAGAAGTGTGGTTCTAGGTTTCACATCTCAACACAAACATGACTATAGTTACCTATTCATCTTACTTATTCAGTTTCATATCACATTATTCCTTGTTGATATTAAGCTCATTAAGCTTATTTTATCCAACCTCAATTCATATTATCATTTTTCTTAAGATATTTTCATATTTTACTTTACAGTATTATCAAAAATTCTTGTCTCATTTCTATATTCATGTCCCATATTGCCTTTATCTGTCATATTTGCAATTTTATCAGTCCTTATTCTATTAATTCTAGAAATTGTCCCCTTTGGTTTTTAATTTGAGCTCACCACCTTCATTCTTCTTAACAGTATTTCCTTATTTACTATATATCAGGTATACACATATTTTGCATCAGATTCCGCATAATATTTTCTCAATCACCTTACTTATCATCAGTACATCACAAATGCATTAATCTATTCAATTAGTTATAGCAATTGATATTAATCTTTCCATAGTAATTCTCATATTTTTGCACATCGTGAATAATTAATATATAATATTCTTGTTATAAATTTCAATTTCCATATTTATTTCATTAAATTCTATGTAACAATAATCCTTTGATTAAAAAAGAAAAAGAAAGAAAAAACAATATCAGTTACAATCTTGTCTATTTTCAATACTTATTCTTATATATCACAACACATTACCTTGCGGAATCTTCTTCCCTATTCTTATTTATCCATGATCTCTCACTCTTGTGTATATTCGTATATATTGTACTCTCAAATTGCAAATGGAGACGTGGGTACTCTATTTTTCTTATCTTCATTTTTAAGTGCTTTGGTTTTATTGTATTGCGAACAGTTGCTGGGGTGCATCCACAGTTTCTTTGTACTTGTACAATGACAATAAAGTTCTTCTAATTCTAATTCTAATTCTAATTCTAATTCTAATTCTAATTCTAATTCATAACAATGTAATTTCTTTTAATTCTTGTTTGTTTCCTGTTTCTCTTTATTTTCTGGTCCTTTCTCTTGATTCCCTTTTTTCCCATTTTTTCCATTTCTCACTCCATTTATTTTATCTCACTTCCTCTCTCAGTCTTTCTTTTGTACTTCCCTTTTCTGCTTTTTCCCTTCCCTTTTTTCTTTGTTCTTCTGCAAGCTGAGTCACCATTTCTAATTTCTGTAATATATTACTGCACATTTCCAGTCTGACTTTTATCATTTCCTTCATGTCTTGTAAATCCAATCTTATTTCAACAAATAATCCCCCATTGTGTCTGCTCCTTTTTTCCCCTTTTATGTTTTCCCCCTCTTCTTTAATACATTGATGTATAATCTACAAATCTAGTATGTTATTTCAACCAGAATCTTTTATGTTTGTTTTCAACGATCAATATCCATAAGTCTTTATTTCTAGGTCTTCTGGTAGGTCCTTTTCCAGCTGTTTCGCAAAGTCACCAGGGTGGTTCTAAGACAATCTTTTCACGTATCTTTCCCCTTATAGTATTCTGGTATTACTTTTTTATTTTTTATTTTTTAGGGTTTTTATTTTGTTATGATGGAGCTTCTCTTATTTTCTTTTAAATTCCAAAGTCCAATTTATTAGAAAGACCAAGCTCTTTTCAAAGAGTCACTAAAATTTTTCTTGGTACTCTTGGTTCTTTTTCCACAATCCACTTTTTCTTTTATTTTGCTTTCTTTTTTTTAATTATAAAACTTTTGTTAAATTCACGAATTCCAATTATTAGCTATTTATTTCTTTTCAACACATTCAATTCCAGCATTTATTTATGCCTATTTAGTGCCAAAGTCCAATAATTATCCAATTTAATTTCCAAGCTTTTTGTGGTCAAATATTTTCTCCTGAATTTTCTCTTCCAAGTTAATTCATTACAATAGTTCAAGCCAATTTTATATGTTCAAATTTCCTTCTCACTCCCTCTGTTCACCACCTCTGCATACTTTCCTCCAAATAGTCCTATTATGCTTAATATTGGGGTACCTTAAAGTGTATTTTGCCTGGTTCATACTCCACTTGCTGCTTCTCCGTTCCAGCACGGTCTTAGTCTCCCAGACTGCTCCTCATCTTTATGGTGGCCATTTTAGACCACCATTGCAACCTGCCTTTGGAAGGGGGTTTTCTTGTCAGGGAGGGGAGTTGCAACTCCCCTCAACCCTCCAAGCAATTCCCCGTTTCTTCACCACCCCTCCAGGGTGGTTCCAGTTTCAATAGGGACTGTCCAACAAGTGAGCTCGAAGTGAAAGCACACATGATTGCAGATTTCACTCTGACACCAACGACGAGCAATCATGCCGCAGTGTCTTTGCAAATGGATAAGAAAACAATATCAGTATTTGATGTTACTAATATAAAAAAGAATAATAGGCAAGTACAGTATAGTGGAGCAAGATCCATACTGTAGTTTACTCTGCCACCCACAGAATCCTCTCCAATTCTTTCCTCTGTACCATTTTTCCTTCTAAATTGTGCATATTTCTCCAGAGATCTCCCTGATTTCTTCAGTGGCACTAATTTTTCCATGACATTTTTCTTGTTAGCTAATCCTCTGATTCCACCAAACACATCAATAGGATTTTGTATTGACATTTGACCAATATTGAAAAATACTGAAACATTGAAAAACAAATAAAACTCTTGATTAACCTTCATTCAGCCCATCAGTTTGCTTTGTTTTTCCACCATAATGGTGCTGACAGGTAGATGAGCTCACAAAGGAGAAGTAAATAAAATGTTTGGGTGGCCTAGTGAAAGTTGCTCACTGATGAGTTTTACTCTGTGCGCATTGATTAGTGGTAGCTTAGATCAGATTTTGGCTTTCTTTAACTTTTCAGTGTTCATTTGCTTGATTATTTTCTTCTTTATCTTATCTAATCTTCTTTATTTATATTTGTTTATCCACATTTGTTATTTATTTATTTACTATATTTACTTATTATATTTATTTGTTTTATTTC
The DNA here is from genome assembly GCA_004320025.1 of Laticauda laticaudata. Classification (NCBI taxonomy): domain Eukaryota; kingdom Metazoa; phylum Chordata; class Lepidosauria; order Squamata; family Elapidae; genus Laticauda; species Laticauda laticaudata. Next base: position 11,281 of record BHFT01008856.1, read on the forward strand.
TTTATTACATCTAATATATTTCATTTAAGATTAATTTAACTTAGGGCATTAGGGATGGAGACATCCCTCTTTTATGCGGGGAAACTTCTCTTTGAGGTAAGAGATTTTCTGTTTTATTTATTTATTTACCTGTCAACTTGCATCCGTAACTCTAGGGTTAGTTCAGGATTCAAAATTCTATCTGCTTCTTTGGCAATTTCTTTAGGGAAATGGTTGAAAAAGAGGTGAGGCTCAAGACTTGGGCAGAAACAGCACTGGTTGTCCCAGTGGGTGACAGGCTTAGGGCCTTGTTGGGGAAGTGCACCTTTCTTGGGTCTTTTACATTTCTAGGGGCTTCAGTATTATTCACCAAAACATCCTGAACTGCTTCCAAAGGTAGGACGTTGAGAGCAGCTTTTAGTGATTCTGCTACTTCCTGGGGTGGTGGTACCAGTTATAGGAAATAAAGAAGGTGCTGCAGTTGGCTAGAGGTGAAATTCAGCTGATGTCATGAGGGTTGTTGCTTAACAATGGTTATTAAGTGAGGGTCTTTCTGCTATGGTCAGAGGGACATGAGGATGAACTAGCTGATTTGATTCACTCTAACTCTCTAAATAAGCTTAGCAAACAGGATCCAAGTGAACTTTTGTTCTTATTAATCTTTCTTTCTTCATAACTGGGAAAATCTACCATATATGTATTTTTAAAAAATCCAATTGGTCTTCTGTGTTTAGAATCCTTTCTTTCAAAATTGAGTTGGCTTGCTTTGACCCCAATAGCAACAGACCATCTAAACAAAAGCCTTGGAAGTATAATTTCCCAGAAATGCATTTTTAAAAAAATCTGGAAGAAGACATTGGCCAATCATTTCTACTATCACAAAAATTAATGAAAGCATGGATGTAGTCACCAAGGGATCTCACTCTCTCTCCCCCCTTCCACATGTCCACTAATTTGACAGAGGTTGGCAACCAATGGTCCATGAGAAAATTTTGGTGGTCCACAGCATCTCCATGTCTGCAACAGGGGTGATACCAGCAGTGGATGGACTCATGTGTGTGGGGAGGGAGGGTAGTGTATGGGACATTGCAGCATTGGAGCCCTTCCCAGGTGTTCCTGGGCCTGTGGGGGGAAAGGAACCTCTGAACTGGTGCTGGGTTGTGGGAATCTGATGTTCAGAGCCTGACAGGCCACGTGCTGAAGACCAGATGGCTGGCAGGGAGGTGGGGTAGCAGAGGTGATACTGTCAGCGGAAGGACTGATGCACCAGTTCCAAGGTTCCTTTCCACCACCCTCACCCCTGGGGATGGGGGGGGGGGGCAAAAGNCCCTCACCCCTGGGGAGGGGGGGGGGGGCAAAAGACAGAGAGAGAGAGAGAGAAAGAGAGAGAGAGGAGATCCCAGTGTTTTGTTTTCTGTGGGAAACGGGTCCAAATGACTCTTTTGAGTATTTTAGGTTGCAGAAACAAGCAGCCAAACTAAGTGTCTGAAGGACCCCATCCCATCAGTGGGAGTCCAGGTGATTCAGTGGGCAGTATGCTGAATTCATAGTAGTGGTCTGTGGGATTTAAAATTATGAATTGGGTGGTCCCTAAGGTCCAAAAGTTTGGAGCCCCATGAACTAGGGCACTATATCTCAACCTTGACCTCTTGAAGATGTGTAGATTTCAACCCCCAAAATTTTCTCTCTAGCATGAATTCTGGGAGTTGAAGTTTACACTTCTTCAAGTGGCCAAGGTTGAGAAACACTGAGCTTGTGATGCTAAATTTGGCCCTAATTATGAGACAGGATTTTATAAGAAAAAGAAAGGTTATGAGGCAATACTTGATTTTCTGTCCGAGAAATGTTACACAATCGTATTGGGAAGAACAGAGATTGCTTTTTTGCATCCATATCATTGAGCATCTTAGACCAAGCCAAGTCCAAAAACAGGAGAGAATTCCTAGAAGCCTAGCATTCTGAAAAACTGGTCATCAAGAGACAAATAGACAGAAACAACAACTACATAGTGTGTAAAAGAGACAGTCAAAAAGACAAAAAGGGAACAAAAAGACCAAAACACCTCCCTACCAGAACCAACACTTGGTAAGCATTAACACCAAGACTAACATCAAACCAACAATCAAGAAGTAAACAATACCCCAACCAAAAAAAAAAATGAATTGAAAACTGGGCTGCCTACACACATTTCATATTTCCTCAGAAGTACAGGCCAGAGGCAGAATGTGCGCTGGATTTTCTTGTACAGTTAAACATATATAGATCTTGCCATGTTCAAATCTGAAACATTTTGTTCAGCATAAATGAGGGGTCATGTTGTTTTTGACTTCTGGAAAGATGGCAAAGCAAATAAGTAAAGACAATCAGCTTCTTTGAAAACCTAATCCCAGGACATTGATCCCTTAACGTGGACCCCAGCATTTTCACTGACACAGCATTGCAAACAATGGTGGGATTCCAAATTACACACTACCAGTTTTAACTGGTATTGGTTTGCACGTACATGCGTGCTACAGGCGCACACACATGCACTCAAACATCGCCCTCACGCAGTTCTCAAACATCGCCTGAGATTTTTTTTTCTCAGCTGAGACGCAGCAATCCACATGAATCAGCTGAGCTAAAAATCAATGGAATAAAGGACGTGCACCCTGACACGCATTTTACGCATAGGTGGAGTACTCAAAGATTGCCCTCAGTGAGTTGAGCTGTTTTTTAGCTCAGCTGAGATGCGGCATCCAATGTCAGGCATGCACACGATGTCGTGCATGCATGATAAAGACTGACTGGGCAGGGAGGGGAGGGGTAGGCAGAGAGGGGCAGGGCCAGCCAGAGGCACAATTTGCTGGTTCTCCAAACTGCGCAGAATAATAACAACCAGTAGAATCCCACCCCTGTGTGAAAATCTGAAGCACAGTGGTTGCCAACTGTTGGGCTAAGGACCACTGGTGGTCTGCGAGAAATTTGGGTGGTCCTCAGAGAAGTTCCTCCCAAAGTACTCCCCCAAAGTAATTAATTCAGGCTGCACTGGAACACAAGCTGCGCCGCCCAGATGGCCTGCCCATCTGCTGGCCCTCACCCTTCAGCTGAGCGCAAACCTTACCTTGAATAGAGCCACATGAGCTGGAACTGGAAGGTAAAACTAATGGCGGGGGAGGGAAATCCGCCCCAGGGTGGCTTGCTGACGTTGGTGGGAAAGTCGGTCCATATTTCAGAGCTGCAGGAGTCACAGGACTGGCCTTTGCTCATCCCAGAGTAGCTCCTCCAGTCCGTGGCAGGCTGGTGCACCCAGATGGAGGAGCAGCTTTTCTGGGATGAACAAAGGGCCAATCCTGTGACGACTGAAGCTCTGGAATATGGGACCAACTTTCCCACCAGCGTCAGCAAGCCACCGTCACCCAAAATTCATGTGAGTGGTCCGCAGAATTTAAAATTATGAGTTTAGTGGTCCCTGAGGTTCAAAAGTTTGGCGACCCCTGCTCTTTCAGGGTTGTTGGTGGGTTAATATGTAATGTCTTTTGTAAATATTGTTTAATAGCACAAGTGTTTTTCAATTAAAATACAGAAAGAACAGATAGAACAACAACAGATAGAACAGATAGAATACAGATAGAACAACTAGAATTGCTGCAAGAAAGAGAGCTGGCAGAAAAAGATGCCACCATTAGAGCTATAAGTCATTCATTTCCCTTACCATGTTGTTTTAAGCTCTTTTTGTATTTATATTATATGACTGATATTTGCTTCTTGTAATTTCTCCATCTTAGTTGCAAGAAAAGAATAACAATTTAGCCAGTGAAATGGTTCACCTTATACGGGAGAATAAGGAGATGGAGGACGAAATGAAAGAAAATCTGGAAAGTGAGTATCATTTTAATTTAACAACATTTAATTGTTTTCACTGGAAAAAGGAAAAGTGATTTATTTCATCTTAAGTTTTACTGTACAAGTTCTAGTTCTTTTGTTATTTTTTCATCAGGCGATCCAGACAAAGATGGGGAAAGAGAATATCAGGTGCTAAAGGAGAAATACCAGAAAGCCATAAATAGAATGAAAAAAGTCAGTATCATACATGATAATAAGAAATTAGAACAACCTCTAATGCATTAAAGTTAATTTTGATTGTACTTCATTGATTTCTTTCTACAGGAGATCTCAAAAGAAAACGAGAGAAAAAAAGACCTGGCAATGGCTCGGGATCAGGCCATTGACGATGTCTGCTCCGAACTTGTTTCTCTGCCCATCCCAGGAAGACCAAGATGGTAAGATTTGCCCTGCCATTTTTCTACTTCATTCAAAAATATTTGTTTTAACACTTTTCAGTCTCTGCCAGAGAACGGTCAGAAGAGAAACCTAATTGCATACAAAAGGTAAATGATACAGTTTTCAAGACATTACATAGTTTTATTCTGTAGAAAAGATATCATAAAACATTTGGAAATAAAAATTAAATCAATTTTGCAACATAGTGTTTATTATTTTACAATATCTCCTGTAGGTGTCAAGTGGAACAAGGTGACTGTTGTGGCCCATTGGCCTTTGGCCCCTGCAGCAGCCAAATTGGAGGAGGAGAAGGCGTGGAAGTCAGGATCAGCAGCAAGGCAACCTGAGAGCTCCGAGGGGGAAGAGCCTACCACAGTCACCACAGAACCACTGAGGATGCGTATCAACACTCATGAGAAGGCCATTCAATTCTACTGTCAGCTTTGGAAGCCATATTCCATGCTGCCACAAAACTTGAGAGAGTGGGAGGGAGTGATTTTAATTAAGTAGCTCTAAGTAGACAAAATAAAAAAATTTGTTAGTTCAAGGTCATTGAGTATGGCGCAGGATGAAATAAGGATCTTACTTTTGGACAGATTGTGATTGGGCCATGTGATGTGATGATGACCAAGGGGGATGGATTCATAGTTTGAGATATTGTGGAAAGCTGAAAAAAACATTTAGATTCAGGTTTCCACAGATGTGCCAGGTGCTATTCTAATAAAGGTATTTTAGAGATAAGTTTGTCTTGGAGTTACTGATTGGAATGGAAGTTTGGCTTTGAACTCATGATCCCCTCATTTACTGGTGCCAAAACTTGATTGTCTTCCCGATCCAACAATGTGCCCACTACAACTGGCGAGTGTGCACCACCCAAGTCCCAAGGCTCATTGGCCCATCCTTGCCACCTGAACTGACAGACTATGCTGATGTATTCAGCGAGAAGGAGTCAGACCTACTGCCAATCTTACGATTGCTTGATAGACTTGCTTCCCAATGCCCCAATCCCAATTGGTCACTCCTATTCCATATCAGAACTCGAACTGGCTGCGTTGTGGGACTTTTTGGCTACAAACTTGGCTAGGAGTTTTATCTGGCTGTCTGCTTTGCCACTGGCTGCCCCATGCTGTTTCTGAAGAAAAAATCAGGGGAACTGAGGCTCTGTTGTGATTACCACAAATTAAATGCGATCCTGGAACACAACAGATATCCATTACCTTTCATTCCTGAATTTTTGGAACAGCTCCAGCAGGTCAAAATATTCACAAAACTGGACTAATGGGTGTGTGTGTGTGTGTGTATAATTTGGTCCAGAGATAAGTGGAAGACAGCGTTTTGCATCTTGTATGGGCATTTCAAGGATATGGTCATGCCTTTTTACCTGACCAATGCCCCAGCTGTTTTCCAACAGTTCATGAATGACATCTTCTGTGACCTGTTGGACCAGTTTGTCATCATTCCCTTGATAATATTTTGATTTACTTTCCCTCCCAGGACAGCCATAAACAGCATCTCCATTTAATTCTGCAACAGCTCTGGGAGCACTAGTTACATGCTGAGCTGGAGAAGTGCTACTTCTGCCAATCGACTGTAGAATTCCTTGGTCACTACATATCCCTGTGGGCATAGCCCAGGAACCAAGCAAGGTCAATGTGTTGCATAGCTGTCAGCCCCCAAATTGAGCCAAGGAAGTTCAAAGACTCTAGAGGTTTGCAAATTACTACCACACTTTTATTCCTGGCTTTGCTTCCTTGACCACACCTCTCACTCGGCTCTTTCAGAAAAATCCTCTCTTCCAATGGAGCACCCTGGAGCAAAGAGCGTTTGAGAGTCTGACACAAGCCTTCATGACAGAACCCATCCTGAAGCATCCCGCAGCATCTGTTTGTTGTGGAGGCCAATGCACCCGACATCCTTGTGGGGGTGGTGTTACTCCAGGTGCATGCACCTAGCAGTAAACACTCTTCCCTTGTGCCGATTACTGCCAGAAGCTCAATCTGGCAGAGTGCAACTACACAATTTACGAGGAGTTATTGGCCATAAAGGTGGCATTTGAGACCTGAAGACCTTACCTGGAAGGGGCCTGGCATCAGGTCGAGGTGCATATGGAGTTCCTACAGATCACCCAGAAATTGAACCGCTCCTTCTTTCAGTGCATGGTGTGTATGATTCTGTGTGTGTTTTGGATCCTTTCCTTGATTGAACCCTGTAGAGCAAGGAACATCTATAGTCGGCAAGCCTTGTTACAAATTGGACTGAAATGTGAAAAGGCTATTACGGGCGATTTTATACATTCTCATAACATATTGAAGGAGGCAGCTAGGGCTTTGGGGGAGCCATGGATCACTATCCCTGTAGGAAGGAGGAAGAGGCAAAGAAAGAGGAACAGGAAGAGAGGATGCTGTGCTAGGGTTTTCTTTCGGCTGAGTAAGTTTCCACACAAGCCTTCAAATACTAATGCAAGATCTCTGACTAACAAAATGGATGAATTAAGGCAAAAGATTGCAAAAACTAAATTCATCAAGAACTGCTATGTTTTGCTAATCACAGAAACTTGGCTTCATTCACTTATTCCAGATGCAGCTGTTGAGCTGGAAGGCTACATAGCTTACCGGCAGGACAGGAGTAGAGATTCTGGCAAGATCAAAGGGGGAGGTTTAAGCTTTTATGTGAACAAAAGATGGTGTATCAATGCAAAGACTATAGACAGCCACTGCTCCATGGATCTGGAGTACATGACTCTTAAATAAAGACCATATATTTTCCGCGGGAATTCAGCGTGGTTTTGATTACTGCAGTCTATGTCCCACCTGATGCCAATATTACCATAGCTTTGGGATTCTTATATAACATTGTTGGTAATCAGCAGAATAAGCATCCTGAGGGGATACTTTATTTAAAGCAGGGGACTTTAATCAAGCTGATTTAAAAGCAGTGGTCCCTAAATTCTATTAGCATGTTAAGTGTGCTACTAGAGGAGCAAACATATTGGACAAAAATATATACCAACATCAAACATGGCTATAAGGTTATACAGTTACCACATTTGGGACAATCAGACCATATGTTACTGCTTTTCACACCAGCGTACATCCCTCTTAGGAGATGGGCTCTGCCTATAATAAAGACAGTGAAATCTTGGCTAGAAGATGCTTCCCAACAACTTCAGGATTGTTTTGATGAGAACACAAATTGGGAATCTTTTACCACCCTGACCTAGAGGTTCACACTGCAACTGTTCTGTGCTATATCAAACATTGCACAGTACTATCACTGTGGATAAACGTATTAGATCTATCCCAATCAGAAAACCCTGGATGACCAAGGAAGTTCAGCACCTCTTGTGTGACAGACCAAGGCCTTTAGGTCCAGTGACAGGGCAAGATACAGATTATATCATTTTTTTGCTCGCTTTGAAGTGGAGATATCAGAAACAGATAAAAATACAACCACCAGCCAATTGTAGCCCCCACCTCATTGTGAAGGAACAGGAGGTGAGAAGCATTCTGAGGGCTGTGAACCCTAGAAAGGCTGCTGGTCCTGACGGTATCTCTGGCCGAGTGCTTAAAGACTGCTGATCTGTTGGCTGGAGTCTTTACCAGGATCTTCAATCAGTCTTTATCCCAGTCCACTAGTCCATCTTGTTTGAAGGCTTCCACCATTGTTCCGCTGCAAAGAAGTTCCCTATCAATAACCTCAATGATTACAAGACCAGTGGCACTCACTCCTACCATCATGAAGTGCTTTGAGAAATTGGTCTGCCAGCACATCATTTCGGGTCTTCCACATACATTTGATAAACACCAATTTGCATACAGAAAAATAGATCTACAAGGATCTATAGCATCTATAGATCTATAGCCATCACTCTTCACACTGCTCGGACTCATCTAGAACAGTGGGATGGCTATGTGAGGATGCTTTTTGTGGATTTTAGTTCTGCGTTTAACACAATTCTTCTCCACATAGACTAGTTTCTAAACTTCTGGACCTTGAGCTTCTAATTCAATCTGCCTTTGGATTATGATTTCCTGTCTGGCCGCTCACAGAGGTCAGATTAGATAATCATACCTCTTCAGCCCTTAACACTGGTACACCACAGGGTTGTGTGTGAGTCCCTTACTCTATACTCTTTATGTGCATGACTGCATTCCCCCTCACGTTAGAATACTATTGCTAAATTTGCAATGATACAACAGTGGTGGGACTTATCTCCGGGGAGGATGAGTCTGCCAACCAAGAATGAGGTGGACCAGTTGCTTTTGGTGTGGAGAAAATAACTTGGTCCTCAACACCAATAAGACCAAAGGGTTTATAGGGGTATAGAAGGAACAGATCAGACATTCAGCCCTTGCTATCAATGGAAACCGAGTGGAGCAAGTGGCCAGTTTTAAGTTTCTGGGACCCGACCTGGGGTGCCCACATTGCAGCCCTAGTCAAAAGAGCCCAGCAGAGATTAATCTACCTAAGGCTTCTCAGAAAACAACTGAATGAGAAACTACTGGTGACCTTCTACCGCTGCACCATAGAGAGTATTTTAACATACTGCACCCCTGTATGGTTCCCAATTGCACAGTGGCAGATAGGAAAGCACTCCAGAGTTTAATTTCATTGCCCAGAAAGACATTGGTTTGCCCTCTCCCCTCTTTGGAAGAGCTTTGTAGCTCCTGCTGCCTTAAAGAAAGTTCAAAAACATTCTCAAAGATCCATCTTATCCTGGGAAACCTTTTTTTGAACTATACCATTGGCAGACAGTACAGAATAATAAAAACAAGGACAAATAGGCTGAAAAAACAGCTTCTATCCCAGGAATTCTGCTGTATAGTGCAGTGTTGGTGTGGTGTCGGGAGTTTCCGGTTCAATGTGTGAAGGATGAAGGATGTGTGTTTGTGCTTATTTTCATGGTCATGGCTATGATGTGCACTGAAGATGGTGTTTGATTTTGTTGTATGAGGTGCAATGACAATAAAGTAAAGTAAACTAAACCAGCATCATTTCTGATGGTGGATATTCTTTGCACAGTTCAATTTCTGCAACCAGAGAGCGGACGCTCTTTCTCATAAACCTGAATACTGTGTCAATATTCATTCATTCAAGGATGGTGGGAAAGAGTGGTAAAAAGGAAAAGAAAGAGAAGGGAGAAAGGGAGGTAAAAGAAAGAGAGAAAGTGAGAGAAGGAAAAGAGGGAAGGAAGAAAGAAGGAACGAAAGGAGAAAGAGGAAGAAAGGGAAGGAAAGAAAAGAGGCAGTGAGGGAGGAGGGAGAGAAATAGAGAGGAAGGAAAGAAAAAAAACAGAAGGAGAGGAAAGGAAAGAAGGGAGTCAAAGATTCTGCTATCCAAGACATCTTGAAATAATACTCAAGGCATTTCATAATCCTTTCCTCCCTCCACCCTCCAATCTTTTCTCCCAAGGGGGAAGATCTTTTTTCTGTTATGCTACAGTGATCAATGTTCTGTAGCTTAAAACCCTGGCATCTGCATGATAACCATCCTTCAGCTGAGGAAACTGAGAATTTAGGATGGATTGGATGAGGAAACACCATCAAGAGGCAAACAAAAATTTAAACTGAACATCCCTGGTTTTCTCCATTACCTCCACAATCGCTCGCTGCCCAACCACAATCAGTGCCACCCAGCTGTCCCCGCCCCCCCCCCAGCACCTCTGCCTCTCTGCTGCCCATAGCCCACCACTCNCAATCAGTGCCACCCAGCTGTCCCCGCCCCCCCCCCAGCACCTCTGCCTCTCTGCTGCCCATAGCCCACCACTCCTTGATTGACTGCTGGGAGGTGGGGCTACTTTTCCTTTGCAGCAAATCGCCCAAATAAAATTGTGCCTTTGGAAATCTGCTAGAATGAGGGGCTATGGGTGGAGGACTGAGGGCACATTGATGGGAGAGGAATACTGGCTGAGGGCCAGTGGAAGATGAAAGACCACTGTGGGTCAGCAGAGGCAGGAGAGAAGTGGGCACAGACAAGGGCCATGATTGAAATTGTTTTGTATGACTATCAGGGATTTGTTTTGCCTTCTTGTCTCTGAGGAAAAGCTTGGAGCACATTATATCAGCTCTACCACATGTAGGCTAGACCCATTCACTATCTGGTTCTTTGGCCATTTTTTCAGTTGTTGAAAGAGTGCTGTCCTCAAGACTACATTAAAACACAAGGATCTTTTCTTTTTGTTGCACCCTTACCAGTCATAATTCTGATTTGTGCAGAAACAGCATTGGTTGCTCCTGATGGATGACCTGGTTGGGGAAGTGCACCCTAACTCTAACCCTATTTTTACTTGATAATTTAGATTCAGGCTTAACTATCAATTATCTAATGGAGACACTGATTCTTGACCATTGCAGGTTCTGCTAATTTTTTAAGGGAAGATGGAAACAGTATAACAAATAAATGTTATTATAAAACTTCTCACAATCATCTCCGTGTGTGTGTGTGTGTGTGAGAGAGAGAGAGAGAGAGAGAAAGAGAGAATATGTGTGTGTATACACACACACATACACACATACTATTAATGGATGTAGTTTATAACCATACCTTTTGTCTATTTGTAACATCATAAGGGAAGCATTTTTAGGAATGGGATTTTTATTAATTAACATAGTTGGAAGGAAGACAATGATGTAATGTTTTAAGCTATGCAGTCCTATGTTCTATAGACTAAGAAATTATTCTGGGAGGAAAATAATTTAAAAGCGTTGATACAAGACCAGTTATCCCAACAAGTGACAACCCTCACAATCTGCCACGCCCAGTCTTCCGCAAGTTTTCCCTGGAGTTTCACTGGATGGTGGTTCATTTGAGGTCTTGTTTTGCCCACATGCATTGTGGAATCCATGGTACACCAATAATAATCACATCTATTAGAACATGCCAATAATTACAAGCATACAAATGAATATACAATTTTTCCCACTATCTACCTTCTTCCATGAATCCCAGTATAAATCCAATCAATTACATTGTTACTCTGTAATGGCAATCTGATAGGATGGTCATGGCATTTGTGGTGATCAGCAGGAAGAGATGCAGAAGAACATCAGGCAGGCAGTTTGGTTGATTAAGCTAACCAAGTTCAATAGTGTTTAATTTTCAGTAGCTTGGAGAATTCTTCCTAAAGTGACTGCAGTTTCTCCTATTGAAATCTCCTGAATCAAAAGACAATTGTTAGCATTATTGTGGGGGAGCCAGGGTTCCATTAGCACCCGCCATACATCTGTACCCCATAGAACCAAGTTTGTTACTGAGTGCCCATTCAGGTTCCATAGTGATGTTATTGGGCATTTTTCAGATGTATTTCTGTTGTTTTCAATTACATCCACCAGGAGGAAAGCAAGTTCTTCTTTCCATACCAGGTGTGTGCAAACCTTCTGTCTTAGGGAAAGGTTCTCTTGCTAGGCATAGACTGGATGATGGTCAACAAATCATTGATTGAGCTTCAAAATGGTTTAATTTCAAAATGGCTTCCACTCCCATGGTCAGTAGGACACAGACTAGCTGTAAAAATATTACTTTAAAAATGATTGGTACTATAACTAATTTGGGTCGTTTGCAATCTCAGACTCTGATAGGTCTGTCTTGGGCCTTAGCTCCATTGCCACCCAAATTAGAATAGAACTGTTTTCAATCACCAATATTCTAAGGCAAGAGTTGAACTGTCCTTTACTTGAACTGTGTCTAATATTTTTGTAATAATTCATAATTACCCAGAATAAGATCTTGCAAAGCTGGGTGAGTATATGATGATGTATTTGTTTCTTGTATTGCTTTCAAAGCCAAGAGCTGGAAGCATTTTTTATGTTTCAGACATCTATATCTTTTCATGGAGGCTTAATCAAATATTTTTTTCTCTTTTCCCTTTTCAACTTATCAGAAGCTATGTTAAGGACAAAGATGAAAGCCTCTAAACTGAAACCCAGTAAATGTGCTCTTGTGACCCATTTAGGATTTTTTTAAAAGGCTAAATACAGGTAAAGGGCACAAAAAAAGTTATACAACTTTAGATTTTTTTTTCTTACTGGTCCACATGGAATCAACAATGCTGAAATGTTCCTGTGTAAGGCAAATGATGAAGTTATTGAGATAGGCTGAAATACAAATTGGTCTTAGAGGCAACATAACAGATCAGGCAAAAATATAGTACAATACAGTATATTAGATAATAACAGTTGGGAAAGCAAAAATGTGCCTTTTTCCTATGGCAGAGAGAAAATTACTTGCCCAAAGTCACCAAGCCTGCTTTCATGGCTAAGGTAAGATTGTCCTTGCAGCACTGGCAAACAAATTAGACTGGAAATCATATTTGACCAACACACTAAAACAAAAACTTTCAAAATAGAACTCTTGATCCATTGCTTGTGGGGAAGGGACAAGAAAAGGAGAAGATTTCTCTCCACATTGCCTTGCTGGCCAGGCAAGCCAAGGTGGAAAGATTATTCCTCAGAGATTTGTTTTCATAAAGAGATTTAAAGGGAAGAAATGTTTTAGCAGTTGCAAAAAGATCAGAATAGGCTGCAGACTGGAGAGGGATTTTAAGAGTCTCCACCCCGCTTTTCCCCCCTCACCCCCCAGCTTTTAGCTTTTACCTACAGGCTGGTAAATGCAGGTAAAGTGAAGAACAGAAAGAAATGAAAGATACTGAGAGCCTGAAGAACCCGGACTTATTCGAACTAGGTCTGCTGGCCAGGTTAGTCTTAAGTCCCTTCGTGGTCGCCATATTGTCACAATAATATTTGGGGTTTCAACTCGAGCTGAGGTTGTACAAGAGTAAATAAAATGAGATCCAGACAGCTGTGAGGAAAGAAGAAATATTTATTCCTAAGAGCAAACAGTTTTCTTTTAGGGGCAGCTGCCGTGAAATGGAGTACAGCAGGAGATTTTTATAGGGGAGCTTGTTAGAATGCAGCCAAAGGATATTGTAACTGGATATGACTCTAGCCAGTGTGGATTGTATCCACTATGATTTATAATACTTAGTAAATTCTCCTCCTCCAGTTGTTTTGTCCTCAAGTGTTCAAAATGTCTTCTTTTGACAGGTGTGTCTGCAGAAATATAGACAACACCAAAGAGACAAAAATATGTAACCAACTATTTTGTCTGTGTGAGAATCTGCAGCAGGAGTGAGGACAGAAAGACAATTCTTCCTCTCCACCACAATTGACCCTCCCTACTTTTAAAAAGGCCTTCATGAGAAAATGGCCAGCTCCCTTCAGAATTACTGTCTTTGGGAGAGGCTCTGAACTCCATTTAAGTTAATGGGGAAAGGATGCAAAAAGATGTTTCCCTGCACTGACATTGCAATTTAAATGGACTATGCCATTTGTAATCATCAGTCTTAAATTTATGAGTTATTGGTGAGTTCATGTGTAATGTTTTTCATGAATATTGTTTAATAGCACAAGTGTTTTTCCATAAAAATACAGAAAAAAAGCGGATGGAAGAAATAACATCAAAGCAAGAAAAGGGGCTGGCAGAATAAAAGGCCACCATAAGAGCCATAAGTAGTTATTTCCCCTTACTATCCTGTTTTAAGCTCCTCTTTTTGTCTGCTTGTTTATATTCTATGATTGATGCAAGCTTCCTGTAATTTCTGCATCTTAGTTGGAAAAGGAAAATGATTTCTTAGCCAGAAAAATAGTATGTTTTATGAAAGAAAACAAGGAGCTGCAGAAGGAAGTAAAAGCCAATCTAGAAAGTATTATTTTAACTTAACAACATTTTAATTGTTCTCATTCTAAAAACAAAAGTGATTTATTTCATTTTAAGGTTGGTTGTACAAGTTTTAGTTCTTCAGTTATTTTTTTGCCAGGAGATGTTGACAGAGATAAAAGGGAGCATGAAGTACTGAAAAGAAACATGAGGTCTGTCTACAGAAATACCAACAACATTAAAGAGACACGACTATTTTGTTTATGTGAGAACCTGTAGCAGGAGTGGGAATACAAAGGCAATCCTCCCTTTGCATCACACCTGACTCTTCCTATTTAATGGCCAGCCTTAAATTTCAGTATTCTTGGTGGGTTAATATGTAATGTCTTTTGTGAATATCGTTTAATAAGTGTTAAAAGTGTTTTTCCATAAAAATACAGAAAAGAAGCGGATCGAAGAAATCAGATCCATACAAGAAAAGGAACTGGCAGAAAAAGACCTTGCCATAAGAGCTGTAAGTCATTCATTTCCCTTACCATGCTTTTTTAAGCTCCTCTTTTTGTCCAGCTGTTTATGATGATGTTTGCTTCTTGGAATTTCTGCATCTTAGTTGAAGAGGAGAACAACTATTTAGCCATCAAAATAGCTCAGCTTATGAAAGAAAATAAGGAGCTGCAGAAGAAAATAAAAAACAATCCAGAACGCGAGTATCATTTTAATCACATTTAAATTGTTTTCATTCTAAAAAGAAAAGTCATTTATTTCATCTAAATTTGATTGTATAAGTTCTAGTTATTTTGTTATTTTTTTGCCAGGATATGCTGACAGAGACGAGGAAAAGGAATACGAAGTGCTAAAGGACAAATATGAAAAGTACCCGAAAGCCATCAGCAGAGTGTAAGTATCATGTATTTATATTATATGACTGATATTTGCTTTTTGCAATTTCTGCGTCTTAGTTGGAGGAGGAGAACAACCATTTAGCCAGCAAAATGGCTCAGCTTATAAGGGAAAATAAAGAGCTTCAAAAGAAAATGACAGAAATCCAGAGAGTATTAGTTTATCTTAACAACTTTTTAATAGTTTTCATTCTAAAAAGAAAAACGATTTATTTCATCTTAAGTTTGACTGTACAATTTCNTTTAACTTAACAACTTTTTAATAGTTTTCATTCTAAAAAGAAAAACGATTTATTTCATCTTAAGTTTGACTGTACAATTTTTAGGTCTGTTGTTATTTTTTTTGCCCCGAGATGCTAAGAGAGACGAGGAAAAGGAGTTCGAAGTGCTAAAGGACAAATATGAAAAGTACCAGAAAGCCATCAGCAGAGTGTATCATGTATCTATATAATAAGACTGATGTTTGCTTTTTGTAATTTCTGCGTCTTAGTTGGAGGAGGAGAACAACCACTTAGCCAGCAAGATGGCTCAGCTTATGAGGGAAAATAAAGAGCTTCAAAATAAAATGACAGACAATCCAGAGAGTATTATTTTAACCTAACAACTTTTTAATAGTTTTCATTCTAAAAAGAAAAGTGATTTATTTCATCTTAAGTTTGACTGTACAATTTCTAGGTCTGTTGTTTTTTTGCCAGGAAATGCTGACAGAGATGAGGAAAAGGAGTACGAGGTACTAAAAGACAAATATGAAAAGTACCAGAAAGCTATCAGCATAGTGAAGACTGTAAGTATCATATGTGATAGTAAGAAATTAGAACAACCTCTTTAAGTGAGATTTTATAATGCATTAAAAGTTAATTTTAATTGTACTCCATCAATTTCTTTTTACAGGAGATCACAAAAGAAAATGAGAAGAAGAAAGACCTGGTAAGGGCTTGGGACCAGGCAATTAATGATGTCTGCTCCCAACTTGTATCCTATCTGTCCAGGGAGGACCAAGATGGTAAGATTTTTCCTTCCGTTTCTTGGAGAGAACTAGACATGATTCAACTGATGATTCTCTACTTTGTTCTAAAATATTTGTTTAACATTTTTAAGTTTCTGCCAGAGAAGAGTCCAAAGAAACACCTGATTGCATATAAAAAGTAAATGATACAGTTTTTCAGACATTACATGTTTTGATTCTGCAAAAAAGTTACCATGCAACATTTGGTAGTAAAAATAAAATCAATTTTGCAATACAATGTTTATTCTTTTCCAGTATCTAGGTTTCAAATGCAACAAGGTCACTTTGTATTGCAATCAACAAAATGACGACTCCCAACCATTAATCGTAGTGGAAACGGAGTAAGTATTTTGATATGTTTTTGCTTCAGTCTGAATATGACCAATATATCTGTGATTCTGAATGCTAAAGTAATGTTTATTCTTTTAAAGCTTAAATTGATAAAACAAACAAATTATTTCTTTCATCTTAAGTTTGGTTGTACAAGTTCTAGTTCTTTTTTTTTTTTTGCCAGGGCCTGTCTATGTGACAGCGATGATAAAAGGGAGTACAAGGAGCTAAAAAGGAGATACGAAAAATACCAGAAAGCAACTAGTAGCGTGAACACTGAAGATATCTTACATGATAGTGAGAAATTAGAACCACCTTTGTGAGAAAGATTTTATAATGCATTAAAAATTAATTTTGATTGTACCTCATCAATTTCTTTTTGCAGGAGGTCTCAAAAGAGACTGAGAAGAAAAGGGACCTGATAATGGCTTGGGAGCACGGAATCAATGACTTCTGCTTCCATCTCGAATCTCTACTCTTCCGTGGAAGAAAAGTGGCTGACCATGATGGTAAGATTTGTCCTTCCTTTTCTGGGAGAGAAATAGACATGTGACAATTGACGATTCTCCACTTTGGGAAGTCACAATTGGGAATGTCATGTCTTCATCCTCTGTCATTAAATTTTAACCTTTTAGCAGCAAGCTATCTTTTGAATACATCAAAACATTTCTTAATCAATTCTTTTGTATTATTTGATTGTAAAATAAGCAATTGTACAGTAGGTAAAAGAAGCCTTAGTATCATGCCATTTTTCTTAACATGATACAGCATGATAGCAATTTAATAGCCAGATAATACTGTTCTAAAATATTTGTTTAATGCTTTTGAGACTCTGCAAGACCTGATTGTGTAAAAAAGGTAAATGGTACAGTTTTTAAGACATCACACATTTTTATTCTGTAGACGTTATCATACATTTGAAATAAAAGTAAAATGAAATTTGCAACACTATGGTTATTCTTTTACAGTATCTAAGTGTCAAGTGCAACAAGGTCACTTTGTTCAACAATCCAAATAACAAAGAATCCCAACCATGAATAGTGATCAAAACTAAGTATCTTGATATTTTTGTTTTGTTTAATTCTGAATATGGTCAATATTTCTGTAATTCTGAACTATATAAACAAACTCCACGTTTTAATAAATTGGTCTATCTTTTGGTCAGTCAGTTAATCTAAATTGGGTTGTTTTTGGTGAATTTCTAAGTATTCTCTTTTCAACCATTGCACGGAGGAAAGCAAAGCCGTTTCAGCAATTTTGAAATTTGAGTTATTAAATGTAACAGTGCATTTCCCAATTTTCAATGGTCAGTCATTCCATCAAGCAAATTTAGAGTATTAATCCAGAATGGATGTATTATTAGAAAAGATCCTAAAATATACAGAAAATTTATTATAGTCATTGTTACAATATATACCAATGAAAATATTTAAATATAAACTAAGTGTCTTTATATAATAGCTCTGCTTTTCACAAATATTAAGGTATTATACAATTTAACTTAAGCTGATAAAACAAACAATAATGCAGAAAATAATACTGTTTCATTGCTCTTTTTAAAGAAACTTTTCCGAGATCTATGGCATAATGGAAGACAATGTTGGTCAGTGGTTAGAGACTGGGAGAGCTTAATATCAAGACAGGAAAATTTCAAGGAGATTAGTTATCACGCTAATGTTTGTCATTGCACTGATTCTTCCATCAAAAATACTGAATAACTTACTAATTAATTAATAACTTAATAAAGTTAAATCTCTGCTTTCACAACTTCTTTGCTATGATAATCAGATGACTGCAGAACAGGTGTTGAATGCCCACTGCTTCTTGTCACCTGACCTGATTTCAGTTCCACTGGAAAGTGAAGGCACTGAATAAGACCATGGATAACAGAGATCAGAAAAAGATGTGTCTGATGAAATGCTGGACAACAAGAATGAACTTTCATTAGATAAAGATTCAGATGGGTATATGAGTGATCAGAATGCAAATTCAAAATAAATAAGATCAGGGTAACCTATTCATCCCAAGATAGCCTTTTTTGGCCTTCTGATAGTTAAAACAGCAGAAGGTAATAAATGTATACTACCTTGAAAGGTTACATACAGAGGTGGTATTCAGCAGGTTCTGACCAGTTCTGGAGAATCAGTAGTGGAAATTTTGAGTAGTTCAGAGAACTGGAAATACCACTTCTGGTTGGCCCTGTCCCTACCTTCTGAGTCCCAGCTGATCAGCTGGGTCTTTTTTTGTCTTGCACAGGAGAACAGAGCTGGAAAGCATGTTGGTGGGGTGGGGAAGGATTTTACATTATCCTTCCCCTGCCACACCCACCAAGCCTCACTCATAGACCCACTGTAGTAAATTGTTTTGAATCCCATGCTGGTTATATACATATATTTTATGCTTCGGTATTTGGCATTTTTTTAAACAAGTGTGATCCATATCTAGTGCTTGACTTTTTTAGTTATGTCTTCAATTTTATGAATGTTAATATTTTCTTTATCTACTGTCAAGTATTCTTTCCAATTGTCTTCCAGAAGTGAAAAACCACAGAATATGGGGTTGAATGTTATCTTAGATTATTCCAAAATTACATTCTTTAAATTAACTAGAACTAATTAAGTTAGTTAGTTAAAATTAGCATATCCATAAATTAATATCTGGTAATTTTTTGGACATTAATGTTGCTGAATTATTTGTAATTCTATTTCTTCTGTTCAGTTGCGTGTCTGTTTTTGGAATAACAATATTAAAATATCTGAATAAAAAAATGTTGAATAACTCAGGCCATGTCTCTCAAACATCAAACATATCTGTCAGACTGTTCTACCTTCTTTATATGGAAAATCTGAAGCTATATGGAAAAACACCATCTGAAATAGAATCGCAGCTCAACACTGTCCATATAGATATTGCAATAGAGTTTGGACTGGACAAATGTGCCACCCTCACAGTCAAACAGGGAAAAATAGTGAAAAATGAAGGAATCAAGATGCCCTATGGAAGCAACATCAAGAGTCTAGATGAAGATGATCACTACAAATATCTGAGCATCCTTCAAGGTGACAACATCAAGCATTCCGAATTCAAGAAAAAGGTTGGAAGTACATCCATCAAGGCATTGGTCGGATTCAAATTTTTTTACTATCAGTTCTGTGGGCGTGGCTTGGTAGACATGGCAGGGGAAGGATACTGTAAAATTTCCATTCCCACCCCATTCCAGGGGGAAGGTTACTGCAAAATCCCATTCCCTCCCCACCCCACTAACCTGCTTTTCAGCTCCATTCTCCTGTGCAGGGCAACAAAAGAAGACCCAGCCTATCAGTTGGGACTCAAGAGGCAGAGAATAGATGGGGGCGGGACCAGTCAGAGATGGCATTTGTTGGTTCTCTGAACTACTCAAAATTTCCGCTACCAGTTCTCCAGAACTTGTCAGAACCTACTGAATACCATCTCTGATCATGAGAGTGAAGATCTTAAAGTCCAAACTCAGTGGAAGAAATACCATCAAAGCAATCAGTGCTTGGCCAATTGCCATCATTAGATAAAAAGCTGGAATAGTGGACTGGACTCAAACAGGCCCTGAATGGGAAGATCAAAAAAATGTTACTAAATCATGCCCTTGATCCACTCAGCAATGTTGACAGACTCTATTTACCAAGGAAAATGGATAGTTATGGAATATTGCAAGTACACCAGAAGGTTGAAGAAGAAGAAAAAAAGCATTTAAGAATATCTGAAGGGCACTGAAGATACACTAAGCTAATATAATATGAAGGCTTGCTGAAGCATGCGAAGTCAGTAAGCTAGTCCTAATAAAATTTTATCTTTGACTTTTAAAATGTATTTTGTTCAATTCAAGGCAGCAAACACACCTAATATTCCTGCCTTCTATTTTCCCCATAACAACACCTCTGTCAGATGGGTTGGGCTGAGAAAGTGACCCTGTCATGATCCTGCCCAAAGTCATAAAGAGTGACAAAGTCACTCTGCCATAAATTGCATGTTAACAAAAAGGGGACTAAGCTTTTGCAACCACCATCTTGACCCTTTTTGTCAGATTGCAAAATTCCAGTGGACTGTTACTTTAGATCAAAGCCTTCTTCTTTGATACCACTCCCAGAAAAAGTACAAACCCATCCCTTCAGAAAACACAATGTTCATACCTGTAAAGAATAAAACTGGCATTGACCTGTTGTCATGTCAGATGGGACTAAGGTTATGACAGTTTTGAAGGAGGTGCTTCCCAATCACAGAGCTGTGAAAAAAACAAATATTTACTGATTTGCAAAAACAGTAGGAAATGTATTAGAATTGAAAACTTAGAAAATCTATCTACCTTGTCTCTTTAATTTCAGTGAACTGCAGCAGGCAAAAATTCTGTTTGCATATATGCAACCAGATCCCTCATTTAGTGAATGACTCATTTACCAGTTCATTCTTGGTTATGACACTGATGAAAAAGTAGCTTTGTGACCGATCTTCACATTTCCAATCTTTGCAGATCTGCAAAGCAAAGCAAAGCAAAACAAAAGTAAGATCATATATCCAGTGGTGGTTTCACTTAGTGGCTGCTTTACTTAGGTGTTTGTCCCAGTCATGATTGTTAAACAAGGTCACCTGTATTTAACTTCATCCTTGTCTGTAATAGAGAAATTAATCCAGAAAAGTTCTGTCAGCTAGATACTTCTGCCTAGTATTTACCATAATGTTTCTGCCAGAATGAGGATTTAGTGTCTGCAAAACTGAAATTTACAGCTGTTCTTTGTGAGGCCTGACAAATCCATCTTCTTTTCCCTTATGAAAATTACTTAACATTCAATATTTGAAACCTCAAAAACATATTAATATTGGAGTACAGATGAGGCAGAATTTTAAAAAATTATAAGTAGCAGTAGTAACAAAAAGTAGAAAAAAATTAGAAACCTGGCTTAGCTTGATGTGGTATGTCTTTATTTGTCCCCACACTAATCTGCTTTCTACTAACTCTTGCATGTTAAAAACAATTTTGGTACTATTTCTTCCTATCTCGGTCCTCCTTTCCTAACAATCTCCTACTGCTTTACTACTTTCCCTCAGCTTTGGTGTTCTTATATTTGATTTTCCTCTCGAAACTGGGTAGATGACACACTTTTGAATTCAGAGATCTTGTCTTGTCTTATCTCATCTTATCCATCCAGTATACCACTTGCACCCTATTAAAATCCTACCCATTCCTCTAATTTTCACAACAATCCCATAAGGAAGGTATGGCCAGAAGAGTCTTTGGATTCACATTGTATGTTAAGATACAGTAAGCTAGAAGCTGAGCTTGCTTTCCTTCACTGGCTGCTATATCATGACATAAATGGCAGTTGGAACCTTCCAACTGCTGGAGGGCCTTCCAGCCAGAATGTGGTTTGGCAGTTCCTATGGTACTGGCTTCATGCCTCTCCGCAGCTCCTCCCTTCACCACAATGTCTCCATCGTTGCTGCTCTTCACGTTAACACTGTTGTCAGAAATATAGTGGCCTTCACCACCAAGATGTATTTGGTGATGGGATTGGGATGGTGCCTCTTCGGCCTTACTTTACTGATAGGAGGAGTAAACACAAGGGCTCTGGCTCTTCATTCATTTATTCCTTTCCTCACCACTGACGAAGCTAACATGGGCAGGCCTTGACTTACAACCACAGTTGAGCCCCAAATTTTATGTTGTAAAGCGAGACATTTGTTACGTGAATTTTGTCCCATTTTATGACCTTTCTTGCCACTGTTCTTTAGAGAATTACTGCAGATTTTTAAGTTAGTGATACAGTTGTTAAGTGAGCCTGGTTTTCCCATTGACTTTGCTTGACAGATGGTCACAAAAGGGAACCATATGATCCTGAGACACTGCAACCGTCATAAATGCATGCCAAATTGCCAGGCTTCCAAATTTTGATCACATGACCATGGGGATACTGCAATGGCCATAAGTCTGAAAAACAGTCGTAAGTCATTTTTTTTCACTGATGTCATAACTTTGAACGATCACCAAACTAACTGTTGTAAGTAGAGGACTACCAGGCATGTCCAAAGTCAGGCCCGGGGGCCAATTGTGGCCCATTTTCAAATTTTGAGCGGCTCGCAGCCTGTTCTCCCTGCTGGCTCAACCTGTCACTCATCCCCGCCAGCTGGTATTTGTCCCATTTAATGTTAATGGTTCAAAGAATGTCAGGCTAAATGGTTGGCCCCCACACATTTTCACCTCACCAAGTCTGGTCCTCCTTGCAAAAAGTTTAGACACCCCTGCTGTATACTTCTCCCCTTTTAGAGAAGCCACTACTTCTCCCATTAGTGGCTATGGGTGTGAAATAGTTCCTGAAGAGGTGGTTAAGTTAATGTGGAGTATCAGCCCGGAGTTTGCTCTGGCAATGAACTGCACTTTGCCCAGGAAGGCTTCCTCTTCATGTAGACTTAGCTAAGAGTAATGCTGTAGTTGTCAAAGTTGTATTGGGAAATACATATTGGCAATTCAGCCATTGCAACTATTAGGAGACTCATGGGTCAGTGGGGCGAACTGGGCAGCAATGGAGTCCAATTGGTTTCTTTTTATTTAGCAATATGCAATATACCGTACACAACTTAGCCATGCTCTTCTAGTACTGAGCAATTCATTCAATCAGTTATGGTTATTTTGGTTATGCCCATCAGAATGGGCTAGGCCTGAAACATGTTAACAAAAACTCCATCATCATATTTCAATTCACTTTTTTGCAAATAAAATCCAGATATATTAATGCTGGCTTTGTTTATGCAGATTTTGATGTTACAGAAATGTGTGATTTCATACCTTAAATACTGGTGGAGTGAAACCGATTTGCAATTTCATACAGGGCCTGGGTTACTATGCTTCAGGCCTCGTCTCTAAAAAAAAGGTTAAATGATGGCAATGGAGCCAAATTTGTTAATCTGAGGTGTTTTGTTACTCATCCAAATAACTTCAATAGTTAAAATAAAAAAATGAGTTCGGCAGAGAGTTAGAGAGTCGTTGGAATGTACCAACTCTTGGTGCACTGACTGCAGGGGTTTTTCTCCAAAATGCATTGAAATATGTCAATGAAAACTAAATCGTCCAGGGCAAAACTATCTAAAAAATGTTAAATCATGGCAACTGGACCAAAGTTTGTAAATCTGAGATGTTTAGTTACTCATCCAAGTAAATTCACCAGTCAAAATTTAAAAAAAATGTTAGTCAGAGAGTAGTTGGAACATACCAACTCCTGCCACATGTTTTCAAGAGCTTTCCTGATTTCATAAGCATTAATACATCTGTTTTTTTACAATAAGCAAAACAAAACCTAATCATTTGAACCTCAGGCAGGATATTTTTATAGAAAACACAGGTAGGAAATGCTGCTTCTTGTTTCTCCTGATTAATGCCTGTAATCCCATTGCCTCCATCCTGGACAATTTGGGACAAACTCCTGGTCAGACAGTAAGAGATCACACATTCCTGGGCAAATTTCTACATAACCGTTTGTTAGATTTAATTACAGGTCATCCTTGACTTACAACAGTACATTTAGTGACTGTTCAAAGTTACAATGGCACTGAAAAAAGTGACTTATGACCTTTTTTCACACTTACAACCTTGCATCATCCCCATGTGAGCAGAACCGAAGCCATGTTGGATGGCCCATTGAATTGAATAAGGAAGTGTGTCTCAAATCTTCAAACAACTCGAGTAGTTTCTGCTAAATAAGAAAGTGTTCCAGTTTGTGCACAAGAAAAAAAAAACAAGATAAGGCTAGAACAATGGGGAACTGTAATAAAGTGCTGCGATGTCAGAAACCGTATAACTACTTTTGCTAGATAAGGAGCTAGTATGAACCTTCGAAATATATGTAGCAATTTAAAACAGAAAGAATGTGAGCCAAGGCCTCGTAAGAGGGATAAAATGCTGCCTGAATTTTGCTCTGTGTTCCTTCAATGCGCTGAGGGACCCGTCTCTGCAGCAGACACGTGAATAAAACCTTGTTTTCCTTGGATCAATGAATTTTTTGGTGGTTTTTTTATCTGCTTCCACCTCACACCCATGAACACATGATCAGAATTCAGACACTTGGCAACTGATTCATATTTATGACAGTTGCAGTGTCCTGGGTCACGTTATAAACTTTTGCCACTTTCTTACAAGCAAAGTCAATGGGGTAGCCTCTTAATAATGATGTTACTAACTTAACAAATGCAGTGATTCACTTGACAGCTGTGGCAAGAAAGTTTGTAAAATAGAGCATAACTCACTTAATAAATGTCTCACTTAGCAACCTAAATTTTGGGCTCAATTGTGGTTGTAAGTTGTGATCACCTGTACAACGCATTAAAGTTAGGCCAAAGCCCAAAATTACATGATTTCTTAATGTGTTACATGATTTTTTTTATTTATTAAACTAATATTTTGTAGCAAACAGTTTAGTGAAGGAGTTTCCTCTGATGTGGTAATTAACAAAAAAATTGAAATTTTTATATTAACTATATTTGATGTCATTCTTACCCATAGTAAATTGAAAAAGGCAACATTTACTTCAAATGGAATTTGTCTCCCACTAGCTTCATTGGCTGTGCACTTTTCATAACAAAATTATAGAACTGATCATTTATGCCTTCCTCTTTTGGTTTTTAAAATCTTCCTAGTTAATCTATAGCCCTGGACTTTTGAGTGTCTTTCCTTCAAATATTATTCAGCCCTTAATATTTTAAGATTAGCTAAGAGTTCCTATGTATTACAAGAGGAGATGCTGCATCATTATTATCTCAGACATATATCAACATTTTATACAAGGAAATATGATGCTATATGTAAAACAGTCAATATATTATGGTACAGTAATATGACTGACAAAACAAAAGTCTAATGCAATGAGAGATGATGATGCAGTCTGCTTTAGAGATGCAGCAATTGATAGATTGAAACTGTGCTTCAATAATTTTTATGTAATTTTTCTAACAAGTGTAAGTTAGAGAATACATTTATCCAAATAAGCATAATTTGAAAGATATCAGAGTTGTTTCAGTGTGTACATAAAATATAAAATTAATGCTGAAATTATTACTTTGTTATAATAACTTGCCTTATTTTTTAAGGTCATTTTGGTGTCTTGCTAGGTTTATATCAGCAAGTAACAGCGTAGGCAGGAGAGTAATGTAATTTCTACCATAACTTTTTTCTTTTTGCAATTGCACTTATTACATCAACTTCCCTTCCTGTGAAAAACCAGAATGGAATATTTAAGGTATTTATTCATCCCACACTTTCTATAATTTTTATAACAATTCCTGTTTCTTTGGCTCCCCCCGCCTTTCTGATTTGTTTTGGAAAATAGGACGTATTCAAATTGTTTTAAACATTACAAACCCAACTGCAATTCTCCATGAATTCAGAGAGCAAAACAGAATTCCCTAAGGATTATATATTGCATCATTATTCTTAAGAGAGTGCTGACTTTTCAATCCTGCACTATGTATGTTACTTGATAAAACACATAGGAAATCCCATTGGAGGTCAAACCTACTTAAGGTTAGGATTAGGTCTCCATGAATTCTGACAACAAAATGGACATCTTCAAATGATTTGTAGTACATCATAATGTTTTGCAGAGACCTGACTTTGTGAGCCCGCTCTTTTAAAATTTCCTGGTAAAATACATGGGAAAATCCTATTGGGATAAACCTCAATTTAAGGAGACCTAACCCTAACACTAAGTCAGCTCTCACTCTTATGGAATTTTTCTACAAAATTATTTGAATTTCCCTACTGCTACTTCAGCATGTCCATGAAATAAAACCCCTATGCTTCTGAAAGTTTTTCCTTAATGAAAAATCTGAGTTAAGAATATTTGTTTTAATTTGATTCATATTGTAGTGAATTGAGCCTTTTTAAAAACAGTCATGAGTTGAATGATACAGTCATTCATGAGAAATGGAAATATGTCATTTAAGACAGGTAAGAATGGGTTTATCCTTTAATTACTTTACTATTACCAATGCAACCTTGACTGATGAAAACTCACAAGAGCCTGAAAAAAAATGTATTTCTCCTTCAAACATCTGCATGTACTGAAATCAAATTAGAGAACGAATGAGTCAGAGTAGAAAGATCTACATATTGAATAGGTCTGTAAATAATGGGGTATTCTTCCAATTAGCACATTTTTTTAAAGAAGGGGAAGTAGAAATGGTATATTGGATTAGTTCTTTCATTAATTTAGCATAATAATTAAACTGCCCTTCAAAGCAGAACCCAACTAACTTGGTATACATAAGAAAGAAGCAGTCACAGTCAATGAAAAACAAAATATGTTGACAGTTTCACAACTAAAATCCTTTCTGCAAATGAAAATTAGAACAAATGCATCCATACAATTGAAGAGAACACCAGTTATAAAGATTTCTTGCAAAATTTCACCAAATGTCTATAGTGCAGGTCAATATTATTTCACTTATTGGAAACACATTTAATGATTTACAGGCATTTCGCCTGCAAGTTCAGTTGTAAATCATGATAGTTATAAAGCAGTTCACCACAAATTGAATTTAATTTTATGACTTTTTTGCAGTGGTCCTTAAGTGAACATGGCTGTTAAGTGAATGTCATGGTCGTTAAACTAGCCCATTGTTGGCTTGGGGTATTTTTTTTATGGAAACCGGAATTAAATACCAATTGTAAATGCAGCTCCCATAACATGATCATTGATGTCAAGGGGAAGCAGAACATCAGAACTTTGAATCTGGGTTGTAGGTAGCTTTTTCGAGGTCCATCATTGCTTTGAGCAGTCACTAAATGACCAGTCATAAGCGAGACTACCTGTGTACACAGAGATGTGCTTGTACGCTGAGGTGTCTTTATTAGACTTTGGAATAGACTCCTTTTCCCATCATCCTTAAAAAGAAATTTTATGCAGGACCAATGAGACGTTACTAGAGTACCTGCACATTTCAGGAGGTATTAAATGGAGCTTCATTAGCAATTACATCACCCCTTCATTCAGAGGTGACATTTGTCT
Organism: Laticauda laticaudata; assembly: GCA_004320025.1. Lineage (NCBI taxonomy): Eukaryota > Metazoa > Chordata > Lepidosauria > Squamata > Elapidae > Laticauda > Laticauda laticaudata. The sequence continues at coordinate 38,436 of BHFT01008856.1, forward strand.
GATTTATGTCTCCATTGTCATTCAGCCCTGATGGTATTTGCTTTTCAAATGTAAAGCCAGATCTTAATTTTGAAATCATGGCATTATTCAACTATGCTCTGGTTTTTGATATTTACAGAGCCCATTGTCTGCTTTTAAAGAAAAAGTCAAAGATCCAACATTATATATTCTGAAAGTCTGGGAATTTTTATGGCTACATTTTTTTTAGATTGAAAAGAAAGTAAAAGAATCCCTGTGGAAAGGTCAAGGAAAAAAGCATGAAATGTGAAGCAAAACCTCATAAAAAGAATGTAAACATTAATAACTTCAGACATATGAATGGATTTCTTTTTTAAAAAAAATACATTATAAAAATGAATTATAAAAAGTATGACATAAACATTTAACTCTAATTATAATTTTATCATTTTTTTGAAATTATCAAGTCTTTTCTCATTCCCTTCAAGATAGTGGTAGTGGGATGGAGGAATTTCATGAGTTATATATTTCCATAGATGGAATTACCGTTTTCTCTGGAATTAATGGAAAGAACAATGTACTTGCTTTAATTTACACAGCTCTAAGAAATGACCTCTGAATCCTTGAGAGCCCTATTGCTTCCTATGAGAGGAAAAGATAAATAAATTTTGAGCCAGTGTGGTATAATGGTTCAGGCATTTTTGTAACCACCCAGAGTCATTTGGCTGAGTCGCGTAGCTATATAAATTGAATAAATAAAATAGATTTCGTCAGACTGAAGCTCAACTCCACTTCAGACCGTTTGGTTTTAGACCAGTCATTCTTGAATTCATTGCTTTGTTTTTGTGGGGAAAATTGGAAGAGGGATTGCTTGGTAGACCTTTTGAACTCCCTAGCCAACAATACAGAGAAGAAAATTTGAAGACAGTCAGTGAGGTCAAATCTCCCCTAAATCAACTGTTCTCTGTTTCTTTGGTATATTCGTGCAGTATCCAAAGTAGACTGTTAAAGGCAGTGCTTCTAACCTGGCTAAGGTAAAAGCCCTACAGAATTGTGATACTATAAGAAATAATAAATAGGAGGATTTGGGTTTTCAGAGTGTCTTTTAAGAGGAAGAGCAGGAAGCAAATGAGATTTTCTTGAGTCATAAAGCTGGTTTCTTTAGGGCCCAGTTATTTTCAAAATGAAGCTATCTCCATCTGATACAATTAGCTTCCAATACTTTTCTACAGAAATATTCCCTAACCAAGTACCTTCCAGAGGCCTTGGATTGTAGCTCCCATAAACCTAATGAAATATATTCATTGCCCAGGATTCAGTTATATTTGGCGTCTATCAGGCCCAGTTTTTCATGATTATGGCGGATAAAATTATGATTAAATATGAATTCAATATGATCCCTTCAGGGACTAAAATCATTTCACTTTTAATCTAATATGTGAAGCAATTGGCTTTTTTCTTTAGAGAAATAAATGGAAATACATTCTGAATCAAATAGACCAACATTAATTAATTAACAATAGTGAAACATTCCTATTTAGTATAAATTATTACTATAGGGGCAAATTGTCAAGACCATGTCTGTTCAGTCTTTCAATAGCAAAAGCTACTTGGCAATGCCATCGGACATGTCTTGACAATTCCTTAGTAGGCATTAGAAGAATGACAATCATTTTGAAATCACTATGATAAATGGTTATTTTAACAAAATAAATTATTTATCAACTCATTTTTATAGGCTCTTCATGAATGTTAAGATCAGATTGGACATTAAGTATTAACATTTGAAGACAAAAATATGGAAAGAATATAATTATCTCTCCTTCAACTAGATCTGCAGAGTGGGCATTTTTAAAATCTCACAAGAATTTGGTGAAGTGAACCCTCAGTGGGTTTTCAAAGATAACTACAAAAATGAATATAGGTAGTCCACAAATTTTAACAGTTCATTTAGTGATTGTTCAAAGTTACAATGCAGTAAAAAAAAAGTGACTTATGACTGTTTTTCACACATGTGACTGTTGCAGCATCCCCCTGCTCATGTGATCAAAATTCAGATGCTTAACAATTGACTAATATTTATGACAATTGCAAGAAAGGTCGCAAAATGGGGCAAAATTCACTTAACAAATGTCTCACTTAGCAACATAAATTTTGGGCTCAGTTGTGGTCATAAGTCGAGGACTACCAGTAAAGAACTTTATCTGTGCAGGTAGCCCCCAATTGAAGAATGATTTCCATTCCCAAGATCTATTCTTTTTGTATGGAAGACAGAACAGTATTACTGTATATCATATAAGTAGTATTGTGCAATGCACTTGAACTACTGTGTATATGAAATGACTCATATATTGAATTCAAATTTAGCTACAATAGGCTCTGCTCTTAATTACGGGTGATCCTTAAATTGGGGCATTCTTAACTCAGGGGCTTGGTGTAATTAAAGTCAAAATAAATCCAGAGGACTTGGCCTAGCCTTCATTGGAACACAGTTTTCAGACACCATCTAGTTAAATCGGATAAGTTGTATACCGTCACGAGGAAATTCAAAATGAGGGCAATATTTCCTGTCTTTATGCTGTATCACCTCTGTGATGTAACTATATATACAAAAACTTTTGTGATACAACAGCAATACCAGATTGCTTCAAGATTATATCTGTGGCTTTCGGCTTACAGCATTTACCTTACCTTCTGCTTCTCTATCTTGAAAACTAAGCAAAGTTAGTTGTGAAGCTTTTACATCTCTTGAAAATCTATTGACTAGCCTGGCAAGGTAAAAAAAAACATTCCTAAGAAAAGCAATAACAAATACCTTCAGATCAGATGTAGTATTCAGCAGGTTCTGACCAGTTCTGGAGAACCAGTAGTGGAAATTTTGAGCAGTTTGGAGAACTGGCAAATACCACCTCTGACTGGTCCTGCCCCATCTCTTCTTTGTCTCCCAAGTCCCAGCTGATTGGCTGAGTCTTCTTTTGTTGCCCTGCACAAGAGAATGGAGCTGGAAAGCAGGTTAGTGGGGTGGGGATGGAATGGGATTTTGCAGTAATCTTCCCCTGCCACGCCCACCAAGCCACACCAACAGAACTGGTCGTAAAACAAAATGAATCCCACCACTGCTTCAGGCAATTATAAAGAAAATTACATGGATTTGTCCATGTTGCCACCAGAAATCATATACAACTAAAACAGACTTTTCTTCTTCTGTTTTTCCTCCTTACAGGTTCATATTTCTGGACTGGGCCAGACAACCTGGATCATTTGTTTTAAGAAAAATGCTGATACTTGATATTGTTTCTTCTCTATATTCTTGGTGGAACTTTTCAGAGAATTCATCATCACTGCTGGGATCATATCAGATAAACCCAACCCTATTGTGTTTTGGTATTTAAAGATATCAGCGCTCCGTGTTTGGACAGGTATTGAGGAAGGTGTTTGTGGGGTGGGTGGGTGGGTGAAGCATTTCAATATAATTAAAAAAATAAGTATGGATGCTTTCGTGAACCTTTTTTCAGCACCAAGTAGAACTCTTTTAGCTTTGGCAAAATCCAGTGCTGGATTTCTGAGAGTGTTAGAAACTGATTGTGGAGAAAATTGCAGGTTGAAGAAAGCAACTCTGCTGCATTGCAGAGCCCTAGCTTATTTGTTCATATGCGGGGGGGGGGGGGGGGNAGGGGGGGGGGGGGGGGGGGAGAGACAGACTGCAGAGAAAAGGACAGGAGCAGCCTACATCTGACTATTAACATGTGTACTATAAAATTAGATTTCGGAAATTGCCCTTCATTTGCTTCTCCCCATACCTTCTATGCAGACAGCTTAATCTATTTTAAGAGTCATGCTTTCCATGAGCAAAATATTCAAACTAGATGGCACAGGAATCCTACAAGCCTGATGCCAGAAAAATCACCCAAGTAAATCAGAGATGGGATGGAGTTTCAAAATGATACCAGTTCCTTGAGGACATGCTTTCTTAGTTCCCAGCAACCAGATCGATTCATTAAAAATATTGGGATGAAAAATAAATACATCTATGTCTTTTATAGCCAAAATAGTTCTCCATTTGCCATTTAGAGAAATCACTGGGGGTTCAGATGTTTCTTTATCCAATCAAGATTCCACAAACATTTTACTTGCTATCTCTCTATAGCAGGGCTGTCAAATTCATGGCCTGTGAGCCAGATGTGTCATGTGCTGGCCACGCCCATGCCTGGTTTAGCAAAGTCCCAATATGCCATGTGATGCTGCTGTGATGGTGTGAATTTGACACCCCTGCTCTATAGCATGTTCTCTTTATATCTCAGAGCTGAGAAAGCTGTGGCCCTCCACATGATGATTTTCTACAACTCCCATCAGCCCTATTCAACATGGCCAACAATGAGGAAAACAAAGAATCCACCTCTTCTAGACAGCCATGTATCTCTCACCACAGCTGTAAATGATGAGCACAAGTAAAGCACTGGTCAAAATGGGGATGCCACTATGGGGAAAAATTTAAATCACTGGTCCATAAGACAATTAACATTGTCAGTTCCACCTTGAAACAGAAATTTATGGCAATGAACTATGACTTTCTTCACTAGCTTTTTAGGTATTTTCAGAGGTATCTTTCTGGGAAGTCATAAATGAAAATGACTTGCTAATTTGAACATTCTGGTCACAATCCATGTACTCTGTATGTTCTCATAACATCCTCTGTCCCCCCCTCCCAAGTTGGGCTTATTATTTAGTAAGTTATTCATAATCAACTAAAATTTTTATGATTTTTGCTTTTTACAGTACATTCATTTTTCTTATAGTTGAACATACACATGATGTCCACTGAATAAGCAGGCCATTATTAAAGAGGAAAATCAAATAGCTGAAGTGCCAGATCACTTCAGAAGTGGCAATATTTGTATTTTTGAGAAGAACTTATACATTATGGAAATCATGCTCAGTCACCATGTTATGTTCCAACAATTATTTGAGAGATGCTATCCAAGCAGTTTACTTTCAATCCAGTTTTCAGTGCAAAGAGGTATCAGTTCTTGGAGACTTTATATCTTTTATATAAACACACTACATGAACACACAACCCAATATTCCACATATAGTGCATCAAGATCCACCTAGGTTGGCAGAGTGGAACTTTCTAATGTTACTGTGTGTTGACAATATGTGTTTGTCATAAACCAGAATGAGTCTTCGGAGGCTTTTGAAACCTCTTTCTCTCTACAATGACATCTACAAAGAAACCATTAAAAGCCCAAGATAATGGCCCTTGCCAAATGGTCCAAGCTAGATTGCGGAGGGTGGTTTTTCAGTCTTCAGTGAAAACAAAAATAGATTATGCAACACTGATCACCCAGATAAATTCAGCAGCCATTCTGTAATTTCTCTTGTATGTGAGGGAATGGGTGGATAGCTGCTGCTATTAAATTACTTCAGACAAAATCATCAGCACAGCTTTATGTGGTGTACAACTGGGTCGTTATCCTAATTATCGAGTGCTTGAAATGGTACAAACTGAATTCCTAGGAGTAATCAGAAAGCTTTCTGGATGTATCCCCAAAGCAACCTTGTAGCTAGAGATTGGTCTATGGGGAATAGAAATCAGTGTATGATTAGCAACCGCCAATTACTGACTGAAAAATAAATGCTTTCCAGTGGGATTATTTCCTCATATATTTTATGATAATTTCCCATCCAGGAGTAGCAGGCCAGATTTTAAATTTTCATTTTTCTTTATCTCTTCCCGAATATTTATTCTTTTTGAGTTATGGGCAATTTAGAGAGGCAGGGGTTCATGGGTTCTTCGGGGGAGATGGTTTCCCACCAGAAAACAGGCTCAAAAAGATTTTGTTATAAAGATATGCTTTAAAATAAATATTTTTTTGAATAGGAAGACAATGCTTTGTTTTTATTATTCCCAAGTGTTTTTCTTATTTTATCTTATTTTGTTATATTCCACTCTGTACCCAGTTCCACTTAAGAGGTTGTTCTGTTTTCTTATTTTTATCTTGTGTTGTTATATTTCACTATCTAATTCTACTTAATTACTATTATACATCTACTTATAATGGCTCTGCATTCATAAGATATTATTTCTCTTTTCTTCCTTCCTTCCTTCCCTTCCTCCGTCTCTCATCATTCGATCTTACTTAGTCCAGTATATTTTCTCTTTTCACTCAGATTTACTTCCTTGACCCCTTCAAATGCCATCAGGCCCTCCCACTCATTATGCCCATGGTTACATGTGTGGCTTCATTTGGTCTGCTACCTTGCTTCTTAAAGACTGCACCTGTGGTTGGGATTAACTTTCTTTATAACTGATGGTTGTGATGTTCTCAGGCCTTTGCCCTACCCAATTATTCACCTTCCTGCATTTGACTATGCTTTTCTGTGCTGCAGGTGTTCTGAAGTTTTTAAAATATTGCTGGTATTATGATGGCAAATGGCAAGTGTTATTGCATTTGTTTGTCACTAAGTTTTGTCAACAAAACTCTACTTCCTGTCCATCCTAATTTCCCAAGATGTTTCTTCCCATTGGTCTTTAATGCTGCTGGATTCCCCCAGGTTGTTTTGTTATGTTTCTGTTTCTTTTTCTCTCTCCCTGAGTTGCCTTTTCTATAGGGCTTCTCTCTGTGGGTCTGCCTGATGGTCTCCCTTCATCTAAACTCTGGCTCCAAGTGCTGCTTCTCCTGTCCTGGTGCTTTGAGCCTAGACAAATTCCTGCCATGGGGAAAATCATCAAAAGGGAGAGGAAGGCTGGAGCAGGAAGGTTGGCCATCAGCCCACTGTTTTCTTTTTGCACAATGGCCAACAATAGCAAGAGCAAGAGCACTTAGACTTATATACCGCTTTACAGTGCTTCACAGCCCTCTCTAAATAGTTTACAGTGTCAGCATATTGTCCCCAACAATTTGGATCCTCATTTTAGCAACCTTAGAAGGATGGAAGACTGAGTCAACCTTGAGCCAGGTGAAATTTGAACTACCAAATTAAAGACAGTTGGCAGTCAGCAGCCTGCTGTACTGCACTCTAACCACTGTACCACTGTGGCTCAACAAGGATTATGTTCTCAGAAAAAGATGTCAAAGAGAATTTTATCCATCTTGGAAGGAAAACTGCCAGATGCCTTCTCTTACGACTTCTCCCAAAATGTAGTAGGATGTTCATAAATGCAAGAGTTGATTTGCTTCCATCAGCAGGATTACATGGCAGATTTAGAATATCCTGTATAAGAAACATCTCTGTTCTTGTGGGTTAATATTAATAGAGAATGTTGTGAAGGTTTTATTATACTCTACTTCTTACGAAGAGTGCCATGCTAAGGAAATTACATTCTTTTGCTGTAATGTCCAGGCTGTTCAGAACAATTTTACACTTCTTTATTGCTGTCAGATGTAATATGGCAAAACTTTTTGTGTTGCATGAAGAATTTGACAAGAGGCATTGTCTAGATTAGCTTCCCTATCAGCCAGTGACTGACAGTGGAACATCGTTTAATTCTTGTTTGCATTGGGTGCTTTGTAATAAGCAACACGATAATATAGATATTTTATTTTGTTATTTATAAAGGATTATTTGGCTGGCTTATTGCATAAGCAAAGCACTGTACTGTAGTATGTAACTTTGACAAATCAACATAAATCTTTGTTACCTTCATAGGCTAGCATAAAATTTAATAGTTTATAAAATTTAGATTTATAGGCTTATTCACTTGCACTTTTTAGTTTTTCAGAACTGAAGTAGATAGCTGTACACTTTAAGTGTAATGACTTTCATTTCTGTAGGATTTTTTGCCAGAAAAATATACAATATAAACCTGTACCTTGGGAAAAATAATATTGATATATTTGTTTATTTGTATACATTGATACAGTCCTGCACTTCAGGTTACCTGGATAAGTGTACAGGTACATTTAAAAAGATAACATACAATATTTCAAAAGCACATAATAAAGCATAACTAAAACCACCCATCAAGGATGAAGAAAATGCCAGATATGTAGTCAAAAGTAATATCAGCAGCAAAACAAAACAAAGATAAAGATCTGGAAGTCCTGAAAAGGCTACGAAATGCTGCAAAAATCAAAAGGTATTTTTTTCTGTCCTGAGAAAGTAATGAGGTAGGTCAGATAACACTCTCTGGGGAGGAAGGGTTCAAATAGGGCTCTGTCACTCAGGCAGCCTTTGTGTTTTACAGCTCTACAGTTGAGCTCATTTAGAAAGGAGACCAGCAATAGGACTAGCAATTTGAGTATCCAAGCAAACCAATAAAAGGAAATCTGCAGCTTCAGATAATCTGGCAGGAAGTTATATTGGTCTTTAAATGTTAAAACCTTGATTTAGAAAGGAGCTGGCATACCAAGTACACTACTGCCACACCAAAGATAAGGTGAACACCATTTAATCAGACAAAGATGCCAACCTCTCCATGTTATCTGCAGTGAGCCCAGTTCATTGGCTGCGATCAGGAACAGAACACCAACTATTTCACCAGCATTAAATAAAAGGTGTCATTATCAAGTTGGTGATAACTCAACCCGCATCGCTAGACATTCTTGTACTATCAGGAATTTGATGTAAATTCAATAATCACAAGGTGTAAGGTAGAGCTCTTAAGGATCCCATAGTAAAATTGCCATGGGGGAAGAGTAAGAATTGGTGATCTGAATAGAAGGAGAGCTATTGCAATCAAATATCTTGACATCTTAATTCACACAGTCTATCCAGTATAGGATACCATAGTCAATTAGATTGATCACACATGAGAAGAAGTTTCAAAGAACCAATTAAACTACCTTCTCTCCATTTCTATCCCAGCACAGATCTTCCTGAAGAATGACCGTGATCATGTTCCCTTCTAAAACCAATACTGAATTCATACTGAACGTGATTGAGAAAATCAGTTTTATCTATAACTGACTAGAGTCAATATGGGCAGCCAATAAATTGGATAAATAAATAAAATATGTGACCTTAAAAATATTTCTCACATGCTTGTAAGCACTAAGCACTCTCAACCATTGAAAATAAAATCAATCATGAAAAAGCCTTTATTTTAATCCTAGAGCTAAATTATACAGTTATTAATACATTAAAATTGATAAATTAATATTAATTAAAATCCTAAATAATATTCAGGATGTATGGAAAGTCCGGAAATCAGGAAAACGTTTTAATTGTAATACCCATTCAAATTAAAAGTATTCTTTAATCTCTTTGCTAGGGCCTCTGGTAAATTCTTCAGCAGGATGATGAGGTCATGCAATGTTTCAGTATAGGACCTTGAGTGCCAGGATTCCTTTAGGCACAATATCTCATGTGGAACTATATTTGGAAAATGAAACAGAAAGATGGATTTGCAGTTTTTTTTTTATTCACATCATAAAGTTCAATCAAATTTTCATGGAGACAATTTAGAGTTATGCAATGAAGATTACCAATGGAAAAGAAAGCCATCTCCTACCATTAACCAAAAAGGAGCTTTCTATATTTAGACTATTTCCAAGCAGGTTTGTTTAATGTTTTATGTAGTGGTTTTTTAAAAACTCCAGACATATTGTAGAAGTTCCATAGATCACAAATGCTATTGTGTTTATAGTTCTTAAATGGTTTGATCCAATCTCTAGTGTGATATTGATGGTTACAAACTTTAACATGGTAAACTTTGTAAAGGCCCGGTCCCACTGGCCGACGGACGCAAAACGTATCCATAAAGGACACAGCGGACAAGCAAAATTTCGGGGGTGGCTCCATCCATTGTCAT
>BHFT01008858.1:0-25050 GCA_004320025.1 Laticauda laticaudata
GAACATTTTTCTCGTCCGCTGTGTCCTTTTTACAAACGTTTTGCATCCGTCGGCCAGTGTGACAGGGCCTTTAACTCCTGGCTGAAGGGATCTTAAATGAATCATGTTGTTGAACTCAGAAAAGTGGACTAAAAGAGGAGCTACAGCACACCTGCAAGAGTACAGGAGGGAAATCTGTATTTTTTTCTTAGTGTACACAGATCAGTGTCTACACCTTCAGCCTTCAGATTAATTCTATGCATTCAAACTGCCACCAGACTGCTTCCCAGAGAAAGAAGAGACATAAAACAGTCTGAATAAGGAAGTGAGAGAAAGAAAGAAAAAAGAGAATAAAAAGATGGAATGGCAGTCCCATCCACCCCTTCATTTGGCATAAAGACCCCCAATAGATCAGCCACAAGGGAAAACTGTCTTCATCAGAAAAGCAAATGTAAAAAGAATTTGGGATTCAACAACCCAACTAGATTTATTCTACTAATGGTTAACTAACAGAAACATAGGTTAGAAACTAAACTGATAATAAAAATTTGTATTGGAAATTTTACAAGATGGGTAAACCAGTGGTATTATTGATAATCTTAATATGGTTATTGTTGTATCTTACAACAGATAGACATGAAATTTGTCTTGTTCTTTTAAAAGAAAATATCAATAAAACATATATTTTAAAAAATCCGTAAACAAACAGCTGCAAATAAAATCAGTGCAGCCTAGCTGGTTATTTATTTATTTATTTTTGAATAAGCTCTTAGTACATATTCAGATCAGTGGTATCAAACTCACATCATCCCAGCGGCGTCATGTGGCGTACTATGACTTTTTTCCCTTTGCTAAACCAGGTGTGGGCATGGCCAGTGTGTGATGCACCCAGCCCGCGGGCCAGGAGTTTGACAGCTCTGATCTACATCTTCTAACTGTATGTTGTTGGTCAGACTCTACTAGTACCACTGCTCCTCAACATTGTTTTCAGCACTGAAAACTACTCTCTTCGGGAGATTGACAGTTGCTTTGTCAAATTAATCAAAATGATCCTTTTCTGATATCTGGGATCTAGCAACAAAGCTGGCAATTATCTGCAGCTATGCCCACCTTTGTAATGACCCTGTCACAGAATGATAAAGGCATCAACCACATCAATAATTATGCCATTGTATAAAAAGTTTATATGGGAGAGTCCTTTTTTGCAGAAGTGGAAATAACAAAAGATGGATTATGCCTATCTGGGCCTCTCTAGAACTTGTCAGTTTAGATGCACTGTTGTGTCACATAAAAATTAATGGTTTGCCACATATATACCTCCTTAATCTACACACTCCTATCTGGGCTTTTATTAAAATTGTGTTTTCTAACCTTTTGTTCTGATGCTTAGGTTCTCCAGGGTTAGTTATAAGAGGTTTAAATATATATTTCCATGGCTTTTCAACTGAGTTCTTTTTAAAAAATATTTGTCGGAAAGTAAGACAACTGTGAATTTAAGACTATTTTCTCAAGAAGAAAGATAAACAAAAATCTATAGGGCCAGCTTTCTTACCAATAGTATCCAAAGCAAGCTACTACGATGTCAAAATGGTGACATGTACATGAAAATCCAAAGGTGCTTTTTCAAAAGGCAACTGGACTTTCTTTAGGTTTTTTGAAGGCATTTTGCTTCTCATCCAATAAGCTTCTTCAGTTCGAACTAAATGGTGGAGGATGGAAGGATTTATATTCCTCGCAGTCGTGTGGTCATTAGCACTCTTTCTGAGAGTTGTTGAAGCCACTTGGACATTTATCTGTGGCCTCAGGATCACTGGAACAGTGCAAATGGGTGTGGAACCTTCTTGGGACAGGAGATAGGTGATGTGGTATCTCTCTCTCTCCATTTAATCCTAACGTAGATGGCCTCTTTGACCCCTCTTTTAAACCAGCAATCCTCTCCTGTCCAGAATGTGGACTTTTCTGTTTTCAAAAGAATAATCTTTGTCTTTCAAATGCAGGTGGACTGCATTTATAGATCCTTCCATTCCCCACCATTCAGTCAGAACTGGAGAAGTTTCTTGGATAAGAACCAAAATATCTTCAAGGAAAAACAAAGAAAGACAAGAGCTACCAGCACCCCAAAATGGGACTGTCTAGGCTGCTGAGCCTCAGTACTGAAAGAAAGATGGTGGTCTCAGATTATGCATTGATTTCTGTGGCATGAATGGAGTGTTCAAACAAAACACATACCCCCTCCCCCAATGAAGGATTTGCTAATGCTTAATCACCTGCCCAAAGGCAAAATGTTTACTTTTGAAAAAGCACCTTTGGGACAACCATGATCTGGATGACTGAGAATCTCCATAAACATTGTGCATGAAAACATAATCACATAATGTACACACTGAAATTATGTCCCTTGTGTCATGATAGCTACTTCAAACACATATATCACAGATGTGCGAGTTTTCACGCAGATATCAGGATTGTACCAACCTTCCACAGATGCACATGCTTCCTACTTTATCAACTATAAATGCCAACTCCCACAAGAATCAACTCTGGAGATTTGTTTCTATTCTCCCTCTCCTATTAATGTGACATAGCTATGTATATGTATGCATATTTGTTGTGTATGCAGTATGGCATATGCATTGATCAGGATGGACATAGAAAAGAACTGGGTGTGGACAAAGGACCATAATAAATGAATTCATTTTTGCCAATTCAAATTAATTGACTTAAACAAACCAACCAAAAAGCACCTATAGTTTTAGAGGTTTATGACAAAAAATCTGTTACCATTCCCCCCTGCCAGAGATGGTATTCAGCAGGTTCTGACAAGTTCTGGAGAACCAGTAGCGGAAATTTTGAGTCGTTCGGAGAACCGGAAAATCCCACCTCTGATTGGAGATTTTACAGTATCCTTCCCCTGCCATGCCCATCAGGCCACACCCACAGAATCGGTAGTAAAACAATTTTGAATCCCACCACTGTGTCCCCCGCCCCACTTAATTCATCCTCTGAGGGATTCCATTTGTAACATTCATCAAACCTGCACTTGATTAATATATATAAAACCAGTGGACACAATTACATGCAAAAGGGAGAAAAAAAATGAGAGAATGAAAAGAGATTGCAGAAAACTGATTCAGCAAGCATAAAGCTGCCTTGTTACAAAATACATTATTTTAAGTACATGTGTATAACTTACATATAGAGTGAAAACACATACACAGATCTTGCGATGTTTGAGGAAAAATTCACACCTCAAGTAACTGCAGACAAATGTCTTGCAGAAAAGAGATTTAGTTATTAAGAATTAAGGCAAGCTCAGAATATACTGTATATCAGGGGAACTAGAATTAAAAATTAAACATAATTACATTAAATTAAATATTAAATTAATCAGAATAACAGGCTTGGAAGGCACCTGAAGGCAGGACACAAAGCAATGGATGGAAACTAATCAAGGAGAGAAGCAATCTATATCTAAGTAGAAATTTCCTAACAGAATAATTAATCAATGGAACAAATTCCCTCCAGAAGTTATGAATGGTCCAACACTGGAAGTTTTTAAGAAAAAAATGAACATTTATATGAAATGGTTTCCTGCCTGAGCTGGACTAGAAGACCTCCAAGGTCCCTTCCAACTCTGTTATTCTATTCTATTCTATTCTATTCTATTCTATTCTATTCTATTCTATTCTATTCTCTATTCTAAGTTAATATACAAGAAAAACAAGTAAGTATACCTACAAGTATGATTAGTAGTTGTAGCAAAACAGTATGTATGATTTAACTTTGGACTAAGGAGGATGCCTCCAATTTTACATGTCTTAGCAGAGAAGGCTGGAATATGAATAATAGGAAACACTAGAACCCACTAAAGGTGTTCAGAAAATCTCAGTACTATTAAGGAAACTTGCTGTTCCTAGATAATAACATGGAGATGATTTACTGCTGCTTTTCAGTATATTTTTCTATGGTTGCCTAAAGTTTTGGTGTTCCCTTGTATGGTAATTGTCTCATTTTAGGGTCTTTCCACACTGCTGTTGAAATGTTCACCTTTGTCTTAGCAAAAAAGAATACCAACATTAAACTTGCTGTTTCCATTACCAATACCTATCATGCCTTTACTGCTCTGTTTGTAATCATGTAAATCCGATTTCCCTCCAATATAATGAGCAGCCAAGCCTAAAGATTAAGGTGCCCCCAGATATTGTCAGAATGAAAGAGAAAATACTACTTTGACACAAGTATAACTGAAGATGGCTGATAGTAATCCTGTCTCACGATGGCCTGTGGAGAAAGTAAAGGCAGCATTGAGGGAACAAAGCAGGGAAAAAAGTGGTTGTTGGAATGTAATTGTATTGTGATTATGAGCAAATTAGAAAAGGAACTCATATCCCACTAATCATGGTACAAAACTGTGCTATTAACAATCTTTAAAGATATATTTTCATGACATCACCTATATGTCTATCACAGAGGTTTCTAAATTAATAAATTCAGTTTAAAAGTAGGACTGTGGAATGTGGATTGATTGATTGATTAAATTTATATGCCACCCATCTCACATTCAAGCGACTCTAAGCAGAACAGAAAAAATTGCACATTGTTGCAGCTAAGAAAAACAACTTTTAGAGAACTTGTGGCTCATGTTTATTATCTGTTGACCCACTGGAAATTTAAATTGATGCCACAGCAAATTGTGCTTAGCTGAAATAGGTAGGTCCAAGTTTGGGAGTTCACGTGATATGTGGGTGATACGTGTGTGGGGGTGACGTGTGTGGAGGTGAAGATGATGGCAAGACAAAAATTTCTCAAAATGGTTCCGTAATCACAGAAGCAACAAATATTAAGAAAGGGGCAGGATGGAAACAAGTGCCAACTTTGCTTCCTTATCGATTGCTTCATCACCACAGAATGAACTCCTTTAACAGACTGCCATGCAGAGAGAGTATGCAATTTCAATATTTTCCAGACAGAGCTGAGCATAAGGTATTATGTTTCCTGCTGTATCTTTTTTTTTCCAGAACTCAATTCTGGGTAATGTTAAAAAGCTGTCCAATCCTCATGTATTATTCATATACGTAGTCATTCCACCAACACTTTTTAAAGCAATTTTCTAGGTAGAAAATATTATGCTGGAATGAGGTTTTTATGTCTGATGCTGCTAATATTTGCATCAATTACACTAGTGGAAACTTAACAGTGCCATTGCAGTGACACAGAAATCCTGGCTAAACAATATTTTAGAGAATAGAACAATAGTTCTTCATCTGTTGGAAATAAGATCTCTTGTAATCTTACCTGTAATTTTCAGAAACGTGATTCATGGATTGTACTGAGAATTGGTAAGGGCTGTACCATCTTCTGCTACATCTGGGGGAAAAAGCTAAAGGTAAACCCAAAATATCATGCTTCTAAATTCTACACTGCTTCTTTATGCAAAATATATGTTGAGAAATTCCAAATGTAGAAAAAAATAGAAAATGGAAATAAAATTTCTTGGAGAAACATCAACACATGGTATACTTATATACCTCTGTGATGATTGGAAACAAGGAAAACTTAAAGCATCTTCACCTGAAGATGAAAGAAGAAAGTGCAAAAAACATTTTGGGGCTCAATATTTTTTTAAATCTTGTATGCCAATAATTTTTACAAATGAATAAATAATGAATTCTACCCAGGGTTGCTTTTGATGAGATGGGTGGTTATATAATTAGATAGCTATAGGACATGGGTGTCAAACTTGCATCATCACATTGTTGTCACATGATGTATCATGACTTTTTCCCTTTTCACTAAACTGGGGTGGGCATGGCCAGCATGTGATGCATCTGGCCTGCGGGCCAGGAGTTTGACAGCCTTGTTATAGGAGATAGATGATGGACGAATGGATGGATGGATGGACATATGATTGTCCAAACAGGCAATGCCAACCCAATGAAAAATGTCATGGAAGGAGCTGAAGCAGTGAGAGAGAAGATTTTCCTAAGCTCAAAAATACAGGGGTGGTAGCCATAAAATAAAACAAATGTCTGCTACTTGGAAGAAAGTCTATGTTAAATCAATCTAGGCAAACATTACAGTTCAGAGACAATCACAAAAACACATATTATCAAAGCCAAGATTCTATGCCTGATCTTAGACAAAAGACCGAGAAGGTAGAAGTCGTAGGATGAGACCCTAATGTTTGTTTTTTTTAAAAATAAAGTTTAAAAAAGACTAAGAGAAGAAAAAGTGGCCAAATATAATCATTGATGAAGCAATTTACAAGCCTGGTGGAATTACATCCATCAGATCCCACTGAATTGGAAATGACCAATTGAACAACAGCAAAATCCTTCCTCTGTCACTTCTATTAGCATCACTATAGTCAGTTGACTTCTCTTCAAGGGTGACAGTTTCAGAATAAAGGGGAAACTATGACTTTAACTGTATTACTTAAGTATGTCTTTCTTATGGGTTGGGACAGAGATGAAGGTAACCTTAGGTAGACAGAAAAATAATACATAGTTGGGGCACGTTTTGCTGTGATTATGAGCAAGAGAGGAAAGATCTTCTGTCTCTTGTTCCATCTACAAAGAAAGCAGAAAGATTGCAAAAGGGGTTCTGGCTCATACTGGCTCCCCTCTTCCCTATTTCTGCCTTTTCGTATAGGGACAGGTTGTGGGGCTATTTTATTTTAAAAGCAAACTCTAACATACTGTACAAGATATGCAGTCTATAGCAGTGGTGGGATTCAATTTTTTTTTGCTACAGGTTCCGCGGGCATGGCTTGGTGTGGCTTGGTGGGCGTGGCTGGGAAAGGATACTGTAAAATCTCCATTCTCTCCCCAACTCCCCATCCCACTAACCTGCTTTCCAGCTCCGTTCTCCTGTGCAGGGCAACAAAAAAAGACCCAGCCGATCATCTGGGACTTGGGAAGCAGAGAATAGATGGGGTGGGGCCAGTAAGAGTTGGTTTTCCAAACTCAAAATTTCCACTACTAGCTCTCCAGAACTGGTCAGAACCTGCTGAATACCACCTCTGGAACTGACTTCAATGGTTTTTACCTCCAATTGTCCAGAAAATTCAACAGAGTGATTATGTAATTGTTTATCTACCTCATCATTCTCCAACAAGAGTCGAGGACCCAAACAGAGTGGAGAAATATTGATATTTTACCACTCTTACTGTAATGGAATTGGCTCAGATATGAGCTGTTATCCATGTTTGTTTTCCATCAGCCACACTCTAGGAATCTTCTCTGCCACTCCATTTCCTAGAGCTCCTCAGTAAACTCTGTAACTCCCCTACATCAATGATCAAGGAGAGATCACTCAGGCACAATCCTATCCAAAGCTACATCCATCCCCTCATTTCACCAGGCACCCAAAGCCAAGCACAGCCTCAGGAAACTCCCCAGGGACCCTCTGGAAACCAAGTGACACATAGGCAGACCAATCAAATCGAACCCGCCTTACCCTTCATAGATTGGTGGCACAAGTCAACCTTAAAGCATTTAGAGCAAGGGTCTTCAAACTTGGCAAGTTTAAGACTTGTGGACTTCAACTTCCAGAATTCCCAAGCTAACATGACTGGAGGAGGAATTCTGGGAGTTGAAGTCCACAAGTCTTAAAGCTGTCAAGTTTGAAGACCCCTGATTTAGAGAATGATTGATCTGTCAGTGGATGTTACAGTCCACTGAATGCCTGATCATACCATCTCTATCTGATCCAGTTCAATGCAGATCAAGCATGTGTTGGAGCCTTGATAATCCTGGATAAATTCATGGCTGGCAAGTCACCTCAGATGCCACCCCTAAGGATGACAGGTTGAAGTCCCCTAGCACCATCCACTTTGGGAAATCTACTGACACTCACCACAGCCAACATACTAGGTTTTGTTCCATAGCAAAGGAAATTTGTTCATATAACTAACTAAAACATTTTTTCAATAAATACTTATTCTGTCTTCACTTTACATTGGAGGATGCCTAAAGACAAATTTCTTAAATAATTCTTTTAATGTTGAATTACTGTACTTGATTATTCAATATTACTTTCCTCTGAGACTGTAAATGACAGTTCATATTTTATTACCAACCTGAATAAATAGATCCATCATTCATACAGCTTTCACCAATGTTATTTATTCTTGCCTCTAAGCCTCACACACACACACACACACGCACACACACCACATTCATTTAAGGAGGGAAGGAGGGAGAGAGAGAGAGAGAGGCACCAAATCAAACTTCAGTTTTATAAACCAGTATACTCTGGAGTAAGGTAGTGGAGCAAAGGATTCTTCAGTCAAAATCTGATCAAATAATGTGATGTGCTCCTGCAGCAACTTAACAAAATATTTATCTCAATGCAAACAAAATCTTTATAATATGAACCCCTAACCTAACAATACCTCAGGCTCCATCTTTGTGAGGAACTCCAGTCCAGATTCCGAGGAGGGAGGGAGTGCACTCCAGAGGAATAAGAGAAAAAATCTATTCAGCCTATGGCATACAAGACCAGGGAGGCTGCAATGTTATGCACACAGTAGAAGTCCTGACAGCCCACACGGTCACTAGTCCATTTGTTGCACTTTTACACCACAAGAGGGTGAACTAGCTTCACACGGGCTGGCCAGCAGCTTCTCAGACTAAGTCAGCTCATCCAGGACTTTCTCCAACTTCTTTCCCCTCTTCTGCTAATCATATCTGGGCAGTTCCAGCTTCCCGCACAGAACACAGCCAGCAGTTTCCCATCATCAAAATAGTGGTACCTATCATCAGAAGATAAACAAATAAGAAAAAGTTACAGATAGCTTACTGGACTACAAAATGTATGAAGAACAGGTCAAAGAAATGATGGTGACCTGGGCTAAGGACTTTGGACACAATATAAACCTGGACCAATGGCAATCAATCTGGAGCAAAATTTAAAAAATAACATGATACAAGGAAAACTTATATCAGATGTTCTATAGGTGGCTTTTCCCACCAGCAGGATTGGCCAAAATGTATGGAAACCAATCACCTAATTGTTGGAGATGTCTGAAAGAACGGGGCACATACTACCATGTATGGTGGTCCTGTAAAAAGGCTCAGGATTTTTGGTATAAAATTTGGTTGTGGCTAGAGGAAATGTACGTCAGAGAAGACCACCACCACATTCAATGTTTTTAAAAGGCACACTATATTCCATTAAAAGAAATGGTGGTACCTATCTATCTACTCACAAACAATGCTTTCAAAAGGCTAGTTGGGCAAGAGCTAGGGACAAGAGATAGGTGCTCACCCTGTCCTGCAGAACTGGACTCAAGCCATATGAATGCAGGCATCACTCAGCACATTCAGCATAACAACTGGGTTACTAACTTATCAGCTGCAGTGATTCACGGAACTATGGCAAGAAAGGTCGTAAAATGGGGCAAAACTCACTTAAGAAATAACGACATAATTTTTTGTGCTCAGTTGTGGTCCTAAGCCAAGGACTACCTTTACCATTCAGACAAATGGTTGTCCAATCTCTTTTTAAAAACTTCCCGTGTTGGAGCATTTAGAACTTCTGGAGGCAAGTTGTTCCACTGATCAATTGTTCTAACTGTCAGGAAATTTCTCCTTAGTTCTAAGTTGTTTCTCTCCTTGATGTTTACAAAGATGTTTACAAAGTTATTAGAATTGCAGCAAGTGAAAAAGATGTGTCCTATGGCTTATTGTTGGAGACAATATGCCGACTCTGTCAACTGCCTTAGAGAGTGTTGTAAAGTGGTATGTAAGTCTAAATGAGGGGTCCTCAAACTTGGCCACTTTAAGACTTGTGGACTTCAGCTCCCAGAATTCCTCAGCCAGCTTTGCTGGCTGGAGAATTCTGGGAGTTAAAGTCCACAAGTCTTAAAGTAGCCAAGGTTGGAGACCTCTGGTCTAAGTACTTACTGTTGCTCTGATATGAGCTTGGATAGATCAATAATTTCTGAAGAGCAATTTGTATACTGCACTAGATGGCCACATAGGGGCAGTATGAGCAAAATGATCTTTTGTAGTGTGGGCGGGTGCCTCTTGTTGGGTTTGCTATTTTTAATCCTTTTAAAATTGTTCAGCCTTAATATTTCTCTACTTCTTTCCATGGGTTTTTCTTTCACTTGGTATGCACATCGGCTTATTTCACAGATGGCCACGCACTTGTAAAAGTAAGTTTATGCTAGTTTAGAAGAAATACACTATTCACAACCACCACTCTGTAACCAGAATTGGTACGTAGCTTTCTTCACTTCCTAGTTTTATTTTCTGAAGAGGGTAGGTTTGGTAAAATTCCCCTGCCATGGGTGGTTGAGCTTGCTCATTCTGAGTTGTCTGAGAGACATAATGGAACAAAGGTATTGCTGAATCTATGCTATTTTTGGAGGTGGATCTATCAGCCTGATGCTGCAGAACCAGCAAAATGCAGTTTCTATGACTATGTTCACATAAGTGGATCAGGTAAAGATGCCACTTGGTTCGGTCTTGCTTGGGGAGCTTGGTGGAAGAAAATGTATTGTTCAGATTCAAACTGTTTGATAGCTTATGTTTGAATGTACAGTATTGTGCACACGGGCTATAGAGCGACCAGGCTAAGTATATCATGTGAACACAGCCTGGGGGAGTTTGTGGAATGTCTGGATGAGAACAGAGGCTTTCTTTGACATTGCTATGGTCAACAAGGCCAATGCTTTTGCCACTCTTTCAGTGCCACGTTGTTGCCACTGTCTGCCCCTGTTCCATCTCATTGGTAAAAAATAAAATATCATTGGAAAAAAAAGAAGCTAAGATTCAATGCTGGTGATTACCAGGACAACGACATATCATTTTCTGCAAAATAGTTTGTCACTGTGTTCCTCCAGGATATATATTTTCCCCGTTTGGCAGTCTTGTATGAATCTTTGGGTTTTCCTGGTACTGGAAATTGTCCACGTCCAGCCCAGTTTAGCTTTTGTAAGCTAAGCAGGTGCTGTCAACATCACATCAAACTATGGAACCAGAAGTTGAGTGGCATTGTGTACATGCTTGGCTCTTCTTCTGCTAGAAATCTGAGGTTCCAGGTTTCTGGCAGGATGTAGATATTTTTGGGCTACATGCAGATGAGACATTCCTCTGCTGCTACTTTCTTCTTTAATATTTTTCCATCTCTCTTCAGTTAAACATTTTGCAAGTTTCTTATTCCAGAAAGAACAAGGTTTGATTCATTGTGACCACTTCAAACCATTTTTCCTATTCAATGCTTCTGCGCTTGATGAGCAATCCTGAGAAAAAAAAAAAATCACTTATTTTCCATGCCCTCACGTTGTATATCTTACTCTTTGTAGAGCCTGGAGGTTGTTAGCTCAGCACAAATCCTCCTCCATTGGTTTCCACCCTGCTGTGGCTTGAGGGCTTTCCTTTTCACACTGCTGGGAAATTTGACCACGCTGGATATGGCGCAGTAGGCAAGCTTGAATATTAGGCCTGACTTCTGACAATCCAGGGTGCCTCAAAAACAGGCAGATCCGAGGGCCAGCAGCTGCCTCTTGGATCCAGGTTATAACAGACTGTCTTGGCTTGATTCTCTTGGTTCTTTGCTCCCTCTGCTCAGTGGGTCTCCGGAAGGCTTTTTGCTTGACAAACACTCATGCTCCAGTTTCACACTCCTCCTCACTGAGAGCTCTTGAAGGAAGTGGGCAGCCAGACCCAGGGGAGTGGCTTCAGTTTAAAAAAAAAAAAAAGCATNGGAGTGGCTTCAGTTTAAAAAAAAAAAAAAGCATAGCTGTGAAGGTAGTGAAGGCTGTTCAAAAGTTTAGTTCCCCTACGGGGGTTGCTGTACAGCGAGCCCCTTACCACCATTGGCATCCTCCTTGGAAGGATCGAAGCCGACCCTTGCCCAAACAGGAGCCTGGATCGACCTCAGGTGAGTTTCCTGACCTGCGGAGCAAAGGAAACGCTGCGCAAACAGCCCAGCATGTCCGCTTTGCGTGCCGAGGCAGGTTCCTGCTTGGTTTAGAGGCGAGTTCAAGCGTTGGCATCGGCGCTGGAAGTCTGACACACTGCAGGCAGGGAGAAGTAAAGAGGCAACCAGGAAGTGGGCGCGAGGGTGCCTTGAGCAGACGGGCGGGCCAAAAGAAAGAGAAAGAAAGAAGGAGGGAGGGAGGGAGGGAAGAAAGGAAGGAGGGGGCGCTTCGTCGGAAACGGCTCCCCCACCCTCACCCCTTTCTTTCGGCTCCCTCCTTTGGATCCAAGAAGCAAACTGGCGCGGGGTTGCTCTTGATCCCGTCTAAACGGCTTTCGGTTTCCAAGGTGGGCTGGAAAGGTAGGCGAAGGCGACCTGGACACTTGTTTCCACTTCTCCCTCCACCCTTTCTGCCCTTCTTTCTCTTTCTGTTTTTGTTGCTCCCAAGGCGGGGGTCCCTGCTGAGAAACGCCAGCCCTACTTTTTAGCCAGGCTGGACCCTGGAGAAGCAGGCGAGGTAGAGAGGCAACGTGCTGCCCCCCCCACCCCGCCAGCCCAGCGCGCACTTTCGGGCTTGCTCTCGGTTCCGCTGCGCGGCTTTCTTCCAGCTGATCTGGGACCCAAAGGCGATATTACAGGACGGAGTCGCCCTTTCGAGCCGGCTTGCCCACCGTCCGGGACACGCAGGAGTGGGAGACTTCGGCTAGGCGTGTCCCTGGAAAGGGAAGAGAGGCCGGGGGGGGGGGGGAGGGGGCGCCAGGTGGAGAATCTCAGAGTCCCTTGGCGGAATGATGAAAACGCGCCCGACTAACGCTGCGTTCACTCTTACGTTGGGTTCGCCCAACACGCCGGACTTAACGTGAAAAAGGACCGGGCAGTAGTTTTGGACTTAGCGTTGTTATTGAAAACCGAGTTGCCGTCTCGATACATTGCATGAATCAATCTGTCTCCCTCTTAACATGTTTATTGGTGTCCCCTTTCGCGTGGTGTATAAATATATACCGGTTTGGATCCAATCCATCAGAATAGAGTTGGAAGGGATCTTAAGAGGTCTTCTAGTCCAACCCTCTGCTCAGGCAGGAGCCCCGATACCATTGTGTTTTTGGATTTCTTCACTCGGATTTAATGTGTTGTCTCAACACCTCCAAACTTTGAAGTCGATTCAGGAATGGGTAGCTGATTGGACTGCATTTCTTATCATTCTTATCATTCTTATCATTCTTATCATTCTTATCATTCTGATCATTCTTATCATTCTTATCATGATGATGATTATTATTATTATCATTATTATTATTATTATTGTTGTTGTTATTATTATTATTATTATTATTATTATTATTATTATTATTATTATTATTTTGGAGAGGAGGGGGAAGCAACAGTGGATGGCCAGACAGTTCATTCCCAGCAATTATAACGTGACTATTGTACTTGTTCAGCGAATTGACATTTGATTTGATAAGAATGATTATATTCTAGAGGGAGGACCAGGCTGTAATGTATGTCTGTGCATCAGTGCCACCCTATTTACTGTACTGTATCTCTTTAAAATTAAGTGCCTCTGAATTCAGAGACTCTTTCTTCTGGAAAAGGATCATTTCTAATCAATAGATCTGTCAAATATGGCAAGTTGCTCTGCTGAATAGATGGTTTGCAATGTAAAAGGGACAGGAGGCTTTTAAAGGCTAACTGATGCTTTTGAGATATAAGAAGGGGAGATGGCAGAGGCGGGTTCTTGAGGTGGGTTGTGACCTACAGTGGTAAAAATAAAACTGTTTTTAAGATGTCATAGACATTTTCTCCCCCTTTTTGGCGCACCAGATCTATGTGGCTTCCTTTGTAGAGCTTGGATTTTACTTCATTCCTTGCTTTGCATCTGGGTGCACAGTGGGGTTTGCTTTTCTTGGGCCCTACAAATATGGTTGTGTTTAAAAAAATTTTGGAGAAAAATAAAAGGGCTGAATAAAACATGAATAAAAGTATTTATGTACAACATAAACATGAATAAAATTATTTGCGTTTAGAGAATTGTGTATGTCCTGCTCTTCCATGTGAAAACTCAGATTTTAACGTTGAAGGATAATGCTTTCTGAGTTTCATTCTTTGCTGGTGTGGCACTTATTTGTTTTTTAATATGGAAAATTTAGAAAGATTTTGATGAGGGGTGCGGGGCACATTGCAAAGAAACAAGAGAAACTTCCTAATCGTAATAGGAGTAATATAGATTTGTAATCCTAAAAATATGTCCCTTGAAAGAACAACCATTGGATACAAAGCTGCATGATTTTTAGGAAGTCTTTTCTATTCTTATCTAGTTGCGATTACCTGTTATTGAAGAAAAAAAAGATATTCTGTACATGTCCCAATATACTTTCTAGCTATTGACTTCAGACAGAGCTACGGTTTTAAAGATGTCCCATGGTCATGGAGAAGAAGTAGAAATCATGGTGGAGAAGCTGGACATAATCTTGCCCACTGTTCAATATTCCAGCCCATTAACTTGCTAACTTTTTAACAAAGCAAACCATGGCTGAGTTCACTATTTGAGTCTGATCATAAAGTTTAAAGTTCTGTCTTTTGCTTGTCAACAATTATGTGCTGAAGTTCTCACTTCCAAATGATTTTATTTCTTTTACTCCCCCTCCCCCCAAAACCAGAAAAGATGGCTTTGTTTGGCCTGCAAATTTTAAAGAGAATGTTGGTTTGAATTTATATGGGTGTATGAGTGATTATTGTGCCTATTGAGAATGATAGTGCTAATTCATACTCTGAGAACCCTCTTTTCTCTACCACAATCTTCAGAAGAAAAGTTAGCCTCTAAATTATTCTCTGGAATAGCCCCCAGAAGTTGTAATTGCATAAGGAATGTATTTAATGTGGAGTGTTTTTTGGGGGGGATATGTATCAAACCTGTGGAATCTCTCTCTTTCCAATGTTTGTTCTGTCAAAATCTAGAAAGTCTGCAGTCTGAATAAAGGCTGTAATACGTCATGTAAAGCATTTGTTGTCCATTTGAGTCCCCAAAACCTAATGCAAGCTTTCAGTGCAAATGTATCAAGCTTCCTGTTTATAAGCTTTTAAACACATTGATAAAAACAGAAAAAAGGGGGGAAATGGAGACATGCCTCTTGTCTTGGGGCAGAATCACTTATGAATAGAGATGAGGTTCTTGGAAGGTGGATTCACAACACAACATGCTCATTGTTTTATGGAAACCCAGCCATTGCCTTAGCATGTGGAACCCAGCTAAAGATTCAGAAAAATACCATCTATACATGTAGAAAATGAGCAAGTACCAAAGAGAAGATGTTTGAATGCTTATCCTTGACAGGTTAATTAAGTGCAAATTCTACAATGTGTCTGGAACTTGAGAGACCCATAATGTAGAATGATGTGGTCTAGAGCAGGGGTCCCCAACCACCGGGCCCCGGACCGGTACCGGTCCGTGGATCATTTTGTATCGGGCCGCAAAGAATGAATAATCGTGATTAAAATATATATAAAAATATGTTTTTGCTTCCGGGTGTCTTATTTTGAAAGACAACCACTTCCACCCTTGCCTAACTTCCGTGCCTAACTTTGCGGACCGCATTGCTAAAGCTAAGAAGCCCTTTACTATTGGGGAAGAATTGATTTTGCCGGTCCTTGAAAAAGTGTTTCTGCGTGAAACTGGTCCCTGGTACAAAAAAAGATTGGGGACCACTGGTCTAGAGTCATCCTTAAAAAAAAAAAAAAAAGATTCTGATGTAAAATTTTGTGCTTCATTGTGATGGAATCTACCCAGGTTTTTTTTTTTTTAAATAACCTTTAAAAACCTTTGATCACTGGATGAGAATGCATTTCTAGCAATGGCCAGCAAAAGGACAATTATGACATTTCTCCACCTGTTGCTAGCTGCCAGCATTTGGAATTCAGATATACATTCCCTGAACATGGAGATCTGGTCTTGCTATCACAATTAATAATTGCCGATACCTTCATAGAATTTCTTCAGTATCCCTTAAAATCACTGTATTCTGTATTCTTAGATCAACAGAAGTTATAGAATGAATTAAACTGGCCAGTAGTTAGCCAAATTGGAGGAGGTTGAGGGATGAGGGGAGAAGAAGAGAAAAATCTTATGTGAGTTTAAGCCTGTCTTTTTGATGTGCCTGCTAACAATCACTGATTGCTTGTGGTACAACATGTATAAATTTTGCACGAGCTTTCCTAGTGAATTTTGGAAGTTATAATAATATGATCATCATTCCAAAAATTCTCAGGTAAAGGTCAGATTTTAAGCCCATGTCACATCACCCAACGGATGCAAAAAGGACACAGCAGATGAGCAAAATGTTCCATCCATTGTTATCCGCTCTTTTGGGCATACAGAGGCGGATAACACGGACGCAGGGAGGACGCAGGGCGGATGCAGAGTGGATGCGGAACGGAAGCCCAGTGGATTGAAGTGGATGGGAGCGGATGGTGCATCCGCAGGCTTCTGTGGGGGGCCTCAGCAAAGCGGACGGCGGAACGGATATAGTGGATGCAGAGCGGATGCACAGGCGGATGAAGCGGATGCACAGCGGATGCACAGCGGAAGCCTAATGGATGCCAGGCATTAATTGCGCATGCGGGGAGGATGCAATTGCGTCAGCCCCACGGGATATAATGGAAGCAGCTCGGAAGCAGGTCGCCATTCAGAGGAAAGACCTGCTGCCGGCCGGATTGGCTGCCTTGCCTGCCCTGCCTGCATGTCTGCCTGCCAGCCTTGCTGCCAGCCTTGCTCCAGCCTTGCCGCCAAGCCTTGCTGCCAGCCTTGCTGCCAGCTTGCCTGCAGCTCCCTGCCAGCCTTTTGCTGCCCAGCCTCCTGCAAGCCCTGCTGCCAGCCAGTCTGCCTGCCAGCCTTGCTGCCTGCCTTCCTGCCAGCCTTGGTTCATGTCTGCCTGCCAGTCTTGGTTGCCTGCCTGCCTGCCAGCCTTCCTGCCACCTTAGTGCATGACTCCTGCAAGCCTTGGTGCCTGCCTTGGTGCCAGCCTTCTTGCAAGCCTTGGTGCTGCATGCCTGCCAGCCTTGCTTGTCTGCCTGCCTGCCAGCCTTGGTGCCTGCCTGCCTGCCTGCCTCCCTGCACCTTGCTGCCAGCCTTGGTTCTGCCAGCCTCCCTGCAAGCCAGCAACCCCACAACATGCGGAAGCAGCAGCAAGCCTCAGCCATCTGCTGCCAGCCCTGGCAAGAGGACAGGGTAACCATCCCACCCCCTGGCCCTCACTCTGGTTCTCCTGGGGCTTCTGCAGCACGGGCTCGCTCTTCTGGGGCTGGGGCTTCTGCTGCTTCTGCTTCTGGAGGAGCTGATGAAAGCACTCCAGCACAGGCCACCTCCAGAGCACCTGCACCCTTCACCCCTGAGACTGAGCGAACCAAGAGAGTGCCAGAGACTCATTTTTGGTTTTATAGCTTGTTGTTAATAAAGTTATTTTATGATTCACACACTTGCTTCATTTTTTTTTTTTTAAATAAACTCTTGCTGGAAACTTTTAGAAATGGTTTAAAACCTTTGCATGCTTGTGGGATGGGTTAAGATAGCAGTGGGGTGGGCAGGGATACCTGAGGAATGACAGGGGATACCTTTGGTATGGGTATTAGCTGTAGATAGATAAACCTCCAGTGGAAGCATAGTGGGACTGTATGGTCACCCTCCCAGCTGCCACACCTTTGGCCCTTATTATCAATAATTAATGTAATAATCATCCACACATGTCAACACAAACAAAAACTCTTTATTAAACGCCCTGTTCATTGTAGGCCCCCAACATACATGGCCCAATCTCATCCGTGTGATGAGACAGGCTGAAGGAAGCATCCATTAAGCATCTACCATCCTGTCTTGCCACTCCACTGCTCAGCTGGGAGTTTGCAGTATCGCACACCAGCGTCATCAGAGGTTGCGCTGCTTCTATCCCTGTTCAGACTGAGGCTCTGTCTGGGCTCTGCCTTAGGCCATAGGTCAGCGTTGTCCTATCAGGCTCCACTGTCCCCTCTTGTTAGGATCTCGTTAGTTGTCGGAGCCGAGCCTGTTCTGCAAGACTAGTGGTCCTACAGGGTGCGCATCGAGATATCTGCAGAACAGCAAGCTTCCATGATCCTCCTCCACGCTCTGTGGATGATCTATGCAAATCCCTTAGTGCTATGCCCATGGTGCGAAGATCATCGAGCCTACTCGCATTAGCCCATGTGGACAGCAGATGTCATTGGTCCTACTGATCCGCCACGGCATGATGATAAAAAAAGAGCTATCATACAACACCCTCCAGGAATAAGCTGGTACCTGACACCGTCCTTGCATCTGCTAAAGAGACACAGCCACTTGTATTATGAAGATCTCGTCCGTGTTACGAGTGACGGCGTCTGGAGGTGTAGGGCTTCATGAGGCTAGGTTGTGAGGAGAAGGCGTCATCCCCACGTGAAGTAGGCACATCTTGCTGTCGTTGGGGCAGGGGGTCTGGATCTGGAAGCCACGATGGAGGTTGCGTTCCAGCCCATCCTTGAGGACACTGCCGTTGTATACCTGGGCATCTGAACATGACCCATTGCCTGAAGCATCGATGTACATGACTTGTAGTCAGCATCGAACCATGGCGAAGAGGACGATGCTGAGAAGCCCTTGTAGTTGAAATAAATTGGAGCCTGAGTTGGTTGGAGCTTTGCAGGCCATGTGCTTGCATCTTTGGCTCCAACGGTGTGGGGGAAGTTCCACTTCTGATACCACTGCTCTGAAAACTTTCTTCCATCCTTCTTCAGTGGAGGGGTACTGGAGGAGCTCCTCCTTGTATTCTTCGATGATGGCCTGCCCACTTCTCTGACCACAAATGCTGATGGTGTTGGATGGCACCCTCCAGCCGTACTGCATGTTCCGTGTAGGTGGTCCCGGAGGCCAGGTGGCGCAGAAGTGAGTGCCACCTTGAGCCCAGGTTCCAGGCTGGGGCGGAATCTGGTGCTCTGCTTGGTCAACCTGGGTGTCAGGCACTGCACAATTTTTTGACAAACAATGGCTGGAGGCATCCTCATGAAGTTCTGGAATGCCGAGTGTCTTCGTTCCTGAGCTCCACCATCAGCTTGTTGTACAGTCCGTCCTCTTGCTCTTCTGGCGAACCATCTTCGGACCCAGACTCTTTTTGGCTGCCTCTTTTTCTTCCTCGCAGTAGAGTTCACGAGAGCCTGCAGATGGCTTCGCACTGTTGCAGAACGATGGTGGCTGCCGAAAGGACTTTGTTACAATCCACGGTGGACATGACTGGATGCTGTGGAAGAGGAAGAGTGAGATGAAGGCTGCAGAGGTCTGCACAGGCTGGGCTGCTGGTCTGAAAGTGAGATGCAGATGAGTTGCTCCCCCTTTTTTTATAGGAAATATAGGTTTTCTGCTAGGCATCCTCTAGGGATCCCTCTAGCATCCTCTAGACATCCTTAATATCCGAGATAGGTCCCTCTGCGAACGTTTTTTCCATTTTAAAATGCTTTGTTTCCATGCTGCATCCATTCTGCATCCGTTCTGCATCCGTTCTGCGTCCGTTCCGCTTCCTCCCTGCGTCCGGGCGGATGCGAGTTGCGGCGGATGCGTAGTGGATGCCTAGCGAATATAGCGGATGCGTAACGGATGCATAATGGATGTGTAGCGGATGCAGAACGGACGAATTGGATACATTTTCCGCGCAAAAGTTTTGGGCAGCCCAAAACTTTTGGAGCGGATGAAATGTCCATAAAACGGATGCTGGACGGATAGAGAGGAAGCCAAACGGAGGCAGAGTGAGTACATCGCATTTTCCAACGGATGGGCATTCCAACGGATGGCAAGCTTTTTTGTCCATTTTACATCCTCTTTGCATCCGTTGGTTCGGTGTGACATGGGCTTTATTAACAACTCCTTCATGCCAAATGTGAGTTTCCAAAATGGAAATTCTAGCTCCTTAATCATTCTCTTGAAAGCCTTGAAACTTCCAAATAGACATATTTTACACTGACTGTGAATTAGGGTCTTGTTACACTGCTTGGAGCTGTTTGTGCAAAATCTCCAGAGGTGTGGATTTAAATTCAGAATTCCAATACCCAAACTATCTGAGCAAAAAAGAATTATATTCAGCAGTCATGTGGATCATAGTTTTTCTTAATTTTTGCAGTGCATATATTTATGTATTTACAAATAGATTGATATTCAGTCTTTGTTTATTGATTTTTGAGAGAGGTTCTGAATCTAAGTTGCTTTCTGTGTCGCAGGAGAGGCAGAATTAACATTAGAATTGCAGATATATTTAAGGGTTTTTTTAAGTTGCAATGTTTCAAGAACTTTTGAGAGAAATTTCCATCCTCTTTTTTATATCTGTGCTAAAAAGATTTGTTCTCTGCAAATGACTATCATCAACTTCAATTATGCAACAGAGTTCATATGTACAAATTTCATTAAATTGCTTATTACTAAATTAAAGACACTTTTACAGACTTTTCAAGGACTGAGTAAGTTGATAGAAGGGAAAAGAGATACTGTAGTCTAAAGATATAGCTGAAAGTAATATGAAAAACTGCAGTCAGACTTTTGTCAATTTTTTTAAAAGATTGAAAGTAATACCAATTTACAGAAACTAAAGTGAATTTAACCCTTCTGTACTATCTGAGTTTCTTGATTCAAGTCATCTCATTTATCCCACCCAGAGGAATATATTGACAGATATGTCTATATTCTATAGATATGTAGACATCTATATCAATGGTGGTATTTAATTTTTTTTACTACCGGTTCTGTGGGCATGGCTTGGTGGGCATGGCAGGGGAAGGATACTGTAAAATCCCCATTCCCTCCCCACCCCACTAACCTGCTTTCTAGCTCCATTCTCCTGTGCAGGGCAAGAAAAGAAGACCCAGCCGATCAGCTGGGACTTTGATCAGCTAGGACTCAGGAGGTGGCAAATAGATGGAGGTGGAGCCAACCAGAGGTAGTATTTACCACTTCTCCGAACTACTCAAAATTTCTGCTCCCGGTTCTCCAGAATCTGTCAGAACTGGCTGAATACCACTTCTGATCTAAATTGAAAATATTTCACTATTTTGTGAGAATTAGAATTGTGAGGATTAGAAATGTGTTAATCAATACCCAACTGGTATGATCATAAAATCAAAACTGTATCAAAACAGTTCCTCACAGTAGCTCAAATTGGTATATTCCCATAGTTGTTTTCCTAAGAAAGTTATTTGAGCACATCAAGGAATATATCATCTCTGGATCACTTTTGTCTTGTTACATGAAGGTAAAGATCTGTTGGACAGAATGGCGATTGGCCAATCCAAAACTCTTCCTTTTGCTTTGGAGAAAATGTAATTTATTTGATTAATGCATGAAATAAAATATTAATATAAAATAGCATAAAGGAAGACTTGAGGCCTCATTTATATATATGTAAAAGTCGGGTGTCTGCTTAGATAGATTATTATGAAGGAAGTTAAGGATTATAATTCAGGTTGCCAAGTTTTTAACTTTCCTCAATTTCTGTATACCAAATAGCATTTGGATCTTCAAGCATTGGCAGATGAAACGTTTTAAAATCAGCATTTTGGCATTGCTTTAAGCCATAGTTCCCTAAACCCTTATTTGTTAATAATCCTAACTAAAATAAACCCAGAC
Organism: Laticauda laticaudata; assembly: GCA_004320025.1. NCBI lineage: Eukaryota > Metazoa > Chordata > Lepidosauria > Squamata > Elapidae > Laticauda > Laticauda laticaudata. The sequence continues at coordinate 21,560 of BHFT01008858.1, forward strand.
CAAACAAACCCATGTTATGGCTTACTGAAGTTTTTGAATCCAATATGATAATTAGTAATATAATAATTCACTTGCTAAAGCCTTGTGAGAAAAAGCTGTATGAAAAGATGTCAGTCTTTATGCAAAGTTTCATGTTTATAGTCATTGTCGGTGGTAGCCACATCAACTACAGCCCTTATATTGGTCAGTGTAATCCATATAACTCCATGTATTCCACTGTTGTCTTCAATGAGTTAACTGAGGTAAGGACCAAGCTGAGAAAAATGGGACTACAATTAAATATAGAGAATAGTAGAGTACTAAACCTTAATATAGTAATGACAATAAGTAGAACAATCAGCCTTAGAATTGACAATTAATAAAGGTATCAAAGTGTTGGATAGCTTCTACTTTTCAGGATCAACCAACAACAGTAAAGAAACAAGCAGTCAAGAAATATGCCATAGACTAGCACTTGGTAGAGCAACCATGAAGACCTTGGCAACATTCAATTGCCATGATGTGTTTATACTTATAAAGACCACAACTGTGCAAGCCAAAGTATTCCTGTGACTGTATGACATGCTATGGAAGTAAACATTTACCTTGAAGAAGCAAGATAGGCGGACTATTGACACGTTTGAACTTTGTTGGATCATCAAGCAAATCAACACAGAGTTCTCACTCAGGGTCCAAATGACAAGACTCAAATTATCCTGCTTCCAATACTTTATGCAAAAAACCAACTTTCTGGGGAAGGGTCTAATATTGGGAAAGATGGAAACAAAGAGAAGATGACTAAGCAGCAAGGTGGATGGACTCATTTATGGCAACAATGGATGCAGGAGGACCTGAAAAACTCTGTTAAGTACACAAAGATCATCATGGAGAAAATCCATGGGGTTGCTAGGAATTGAAACCCATTTGATGGCATATATCAATCACCATGGAAAGACCAAAGCTAATTTTTCATGGAAGAAGATATATTTCTGGAAATTCTTTAGATGGTCCCTCTAGCCTTTTCTGTCTACTGGCATCCTCCTTATTCAAATGGGATCCTGCAAATAGAGTATAAGAATATTTATTTACCACATTAAAAAAACCCCTATTTATCAAGCGTGAAAGGCTTGTTATCATCCTTTTCAGAACAATTATTTGCTGTTCTGACATGTGATATTGTTGTTCTATTCTAGAAAAAGTCCCACAATTACACTTCCCCTATTTATTTATTTAGATGTGAGCAAGGTTTGGTATACCTACCAGCCTCAGGAATGAGAACAGTATATTCTGCTTAAGAGGAGGAACTGACTGACATAATCACATAACACTAGGAATGTGTAATATTTCACATTCAAAGGAAAAAAGCTGCTTAGGATTGTACAGGGATAGCACCTCTCTGCAACTCCATAAACTAAAAAAAATCTCTTCTAGGAGCCATGCTGCAATGTGGAGGGCAGGTGCACAATTTTGGAAAAAATGCAGCTTCTGTAAAGAGTTACATACATGTGCTACATGAATGCTCCCACGTGTTTGGAAGCACCTTTGATTTTAAATCTATAAAATTGCTTTATAGATTGGTATTTATTTATATATCGCATTTAGAAACTGCCCTGCTCTCAGAAAAGTGATATATAAATAATCATATTAAACACAGTTAAAACAAGAATAAAATAATAATAACAAAAATTAAAAGGCAAGGAGTTTTTGCATGTAGAAGTTCTTGGGCATGTTTATCTCAAGAGAGATCTGGGCTAGTTGGGGATGAAATAGGCCAATACATAGCCAACAGCTTATACAACACTGGATGAGATGAACCAATCATTTGTCCCTGTATAAGGTAGGTTCTGAGATAGACTTTGGATGGCATCACCAAAATGAAGATAATACATTTTCTGTTCTTTGATTCTTGGGCACGCTTCCACTTTCTACAGTGTTCTTGCACAACAGCTGCTGTTAGTGAACACAGTGTTCTCTCTTTTCTTTTTCAATGGGAGAAACTCCTATTTCTTCATCCTTTCCATACTAAGTGATTTACCTATCTGCAAGTATAACTGCAGGTGTGAATGACTGAGCAGTAATCATGCTGGGCAGCTCATCTTTTAAATCGGCATTAGCTCTTCATTTTCACTATCCACAATCAGTTCAAGGTTCATAATGAACCCAGACTCACGGGCAAATGGGAAAGGAGGCCACTGGCCTTGCTTATATTGCAAGGAATCTGGCTAGCTAGTACATCTTCTGGACCAGAATTTGTTCAAATATTTTCAAGTAACAACATTTATTTTTATAGGTAACAGATGCTTTTGGGTCATATTAATCATTGTGACCCTAAGTGGCTCCAAGTAGGAATACAAAAACAAGTGTTGTGTTAGTAATATAATAGTCATAAAACAAATCATCAAAATAAATCAGAACCATAATTAGAAGGCTTGTGATAACTGCCTCTTTTCCCTCTTAGCACTTCTGGTCCCCTGTTTTTTGATTCCATCTAAATATGTTCACCAAGCNATCATCAAAATAAATCAGAACCATAATTAGAAGGCTTGTGATAACTGCCTCTTTTCCCTCTTAGCACTTCTATGATTCCATCTAAATATGTTCACCAAGCCATAATGTACTTAACCGCAATGGGTTTGGCTGGCCTTATCCATCCTATCATGTTATAAGCCAGAATTTATTCACCAGAGTGTCCGAGTTCATGCAAGATGTTTAGCTAAAGCATCAAACCAGCCACAGTTTGGCTTAGCATAATATGCAAACCAGTCATACGATCTAATCCAGGAGATGAAATTTTCCCTAACCAGTGATCTTCATTGGCAGAAATGATTCTACTTGGTACAGTCTGTATGCTGGGCATCTGCTGAATACAGAGCTTGTAAAAAAATTATGGTGGGCATAATGCTGGCTGGATAGTTCCAGCGGCAGACTGAAGGCTAGATATACGGATGTGTATTGGGTAAACACCAGCAGCCTGAATATTCATACCAAGCCAAATGAGTGAATATTCCAATAGAGAATGTGTCCAATAGAGACTTATTCATTGCTATCATTATTCTCATCTTACGCACCAGAAACATATTTCTTGTGTGTCTAAACAAACTTGGCCAGTAAAGCTATTCTATTCTGTTCTGTTCTGTTCTGTTCTGTTCTGTTCTATTCTATTCTATTCTATTCTATTCAAATCTATTCCATTCAAATCTATTCCATTCAAATCTATTCTATTCAAATCTATTCCATTCGATTCTCCCATGAGCTGTTCAGAGCATCCAGTAGTGGGAGGTGCTTCAGTCTCTGCATGTCTAGGCATTTCCCCTCAGAATGCCGTCTTGGTGTGGAAAGCAGTAAGAATTCTTTCCACCCCTCGCCGTTCCTTTTAGCCACAAAGAGAAGTCGTTGGAAGCATTTCTCCATGGGGTGGGAGTTTGTTGCTGGGAAGTGCACGCACGCCAAAAATAACGGCCATTGTTTTTGCCTTTACCTGAAAAAAAAAAACTGTGTGGCCGCGCTATTTG
>BHFT01008859.1:0-34980 GCA_004320025.1 Laticauda laticaudata
GTACCCATGAAAACTTAAGAAAACATTGCATATATATTTTACTAAACAAAGTAAACAAATATTTTACTAAACAAAGCTAACTATAAAAAGCTTTTGCAGATAGCAAATTTAGCGGCATGGTTTCTAAGGGAAGGAATGAAATCATGCCAAGAAATGCACAGATGTACATGCCAAGATATACACCTTTTCAGCCTGTACATGTTCACCTGCTGAGTATCTTCTGGCATTTTGAAGCCAGGTGGAAATTTTTGCCACAATGATTTTTATGCTGTGTCCTGGCCTGCCCCGTAATCTCAATTAGGAAGAATCTTTGTTGTGATTCTTACATGATCTTAAAATCAAGAGAGAAGCTTTTTAAATGTCTTGCAATTCTATCAGTTTAATGCTTTTCTTATCTGTGTCGAAAAAGGAGAGCACACCATCTTTTCAAGGTCTCTCTTTGCTATCCCGGTGAGCAGAACCATAAAAGTTTCCCTGAAATTATTAGCTAACTGCATTTATTATTTGGAAGATGTTTCCACACATTAAAACAATAGCTAGTATCTATGATTAAGACATTCTGATGTGAGCTATTTTTTACATTCTGTCTTACACACACACATACACGCCTGCACAGACTCCTCTAAATTATTCTTCTTCCAATAAAATCATTTTTTTTCCAGTTATGCGAATGTATCCGAAAAGAGAATGATCTCCGCCATCATTAAAGTGAGCTATTATGCCCTTCAGTTATCCTGTCCTTATCACATCACAGCTAGATATGAATATAAATGCATTTTCCCCCTGAAGCCTAGCTAGCAATTAATTGAGCATGCATAGCTTATTCTATGCAATCTAGCCAACATTAAATGATACTTATACAGATTAGGGTTGTTTTGTTTTTTAAATTATCTTAAGAAACATGGCCAAACTGCTTGCTGTTGAGTATCTGTAATCTCCACCAATAATTTGGTTGCACACTGTGTTTCTGACTGCAGACAGATCTGAAAGAAAATAGCTAGAAGCCGAGTATATTGCCAACAAATCTTTCCTTTTTTTGTAACCGACTGAGAAGGAAGCGCATATGTTTTAAAAGCCCTATCAGAAATCTCAAAATATGAAACTAGATGCATGTGCTGTAATTTTTAAGATCATGCCATTTCAGCTTCCTCAGGGAAGCGGCTGAGTAATGTAGTTGTAATAAGGGCACCTTCAGTGTTGGAGTAATAAAAGCATTGTTAAATTGACTAAATCCCACAGAAAGGAAATTAGAAAGGATTGGTTCTTTTAAAAAAATGAGTTTCCCAAAATAGAGGAATTGGAAAAAAAAAACTGAAGGCGTTAATGTATTTAAAACAATGAGATCTTTGTAAATTAGACACCAGAGAGAAATGAAGGGGTTGGTTGGTTTTTTTCTTTTTGCAGTGGAACAATTTTGGGATTGTTTTATAGCAATGTTTCTCAACTTCGTCAACTTCAAGTCCCAGAATTCCACAGGCAGTCATGGTGGTAGTATCTGTGAGAGAGAACTAGGTGTCACATTTAAGTATGAGCCAGCAGTGTCCCATAGCTGTCAAAAAAGCCAACACAGTCCTAGACTGCATCAAAAGAGGGATAAGCATCATGATCACAAGTAGTGATAGTACCGCTCTTTTCTAGTGTGTTTATACTCCATACTTGGAATACTGCATCCAGTTGTGGTCACCACCATTCAAAAAGCTCATAGAAAGCTCATAGAGAAGAGTCAAAAGCAAGGGTGGACTTCAAAAATTTTAGTAAAGGGTTCTGTGATGACCCAGGGCGTGACACAAAAGCAAGAAAGTCACAAAAGTAGGTAGAGTCCCTTTAATACCTCCAACTTGGCCCCCATATCCAGTTATCATTGGCTGGAGAAAAAAATTCTCCCAAGAACAGTTTTTAAAGGGAAGAAATTCAGTCTGAACCCAAAGTACATATAAATTTTAAATAGAAACCAACACAAACCATGGCTGCAGCAATTAATGAGACAGGATAGGATAAGGAATTACAGACTTCAAAAGATAATGAAACATACATGGTTGGGAGGACGCCAGAACCCAGATAAGACTTGACAAACAAAGATAATGCACGCTTTGCTTCCAGCAAGGTGCTGTAGCTCAAAACCTTTTCAAATTCCACTGTGGTTCCACCAGCTGACAGCTAATGAAAGGGAATCCAGAATCCCTTTTCTCCCCTGTAACTCACGTTGTCTTTATCTGTCCTCCCTGTTGCCCCAGAATGAAGAGAGGGTGGGCTGCGTCATTCCCTCTGAATGCCCAGCCAGACTGTGCCCATTCCCCCATTTTCCCTACAGCCACTGGAGCCACACCCCACTCCTGTCAGCTGCTCAAATCTCCCCTAGAATCAGAATTTCTCAACAGGGGCAGTGACAGGAACCGTGACCCATTCGTCAGCCTCCCTGTACATGGTGGGCGGACAATGTTTTTGGGGCCCACTCCCCAGGCTCTGGGGACTTTTCCTCAAGCCTCTGGGAGGGCTTACAACCATGCGAGCTCCAGCAGCTCTTTATGAAGCCGGAAATGGGCCCCATTCTGGGCCTTCTTCGAACTTCCTTTGGGAGGATTGCTCTTCAATCCTCCCCCCGAGCCCCTGCACTTACTGCATCCAAAGGGGCTGGTGGGAACTCCTGGGAGCAGAGGGCTGCGGTAAAGGCCAACGCCAGCAGGAGTGGGATTTGGGGGGTTTCCAAACGCATAAGAACTCTTTTTACGCTCGGGGCTCTTCCCAGCCCCGCGAACCCCAGCAGCCCACCCCTGGCCTTAGAGATCTGAAGACTGAATTGTAAATCAATGAACGGTTGAGGTAACTAGGTATGTTTAGTCTAATGAAGAGAAGGTTCAGGGGAGACATGATAGCAATCCTCTAATACTTGAATGGCTATCACAGGGAAGAGGGGATCAACTTATTCTCGAAAGAACCAGAGTGCCAAGCCCAAAACTGACATATGTGTAGCCATTTTAGTTAGACTTAATATATATTCTTTTTCCTACTTTCTCTGTGGCAGTCATGGGGGAAAGGTTTCGGGCTTGCCACATTCCTAGAGGAGGGAGGAGTGGAGATAGAGTTGTTTAGGCTAGGTGGTTCTTCTTCCCGTGAGAAAACAAGCTGACCATGTTTAGGTCCCCTGAGATGCAAATTTATGACATCAAACAACGTTGAATTACTTCTATTGGAGAATGTGACTTTTGGGGGTTGTTTGTAACTTCTAATATTATGGGGTAATTCCGGGTTGTGTCAGATCCGGAATTACCATGGACTTTGCCAATTTGATGCTTTCCCAAATAAAAGAATTACTCATGGAAGATGGACTTTGTTCTTTTCTTTTTAAATTGATTTTATCACTTGGAAACCTGACACAGAGTGCAGGACAAAAAGCCATGGGAGATCCAACCTGGAAATAAGAATTTCCTAGCAGTGAGATACTCCATCTCATCAAGAAAAGATCAGAAGAAAAGATCAGAAGATACTCCCATCTCATCAAGAAAAGTTTGTCCAGGTTAGAGGAAGGACTCCTGCCTTTGGCAGGGAGTTAGACTAGAAGACTTCTGAGGTCCCTTCCAACTCTATGATTCTGTGTGTCAGGCCTGCCTCAGTTCAGGTCTTTAGGAAAGAAGGACCCTCAACTTCATTTGGTTGAAGTGATAGGTTCTTTTACTTCGGTTAAGTGGTTGCAGAGAAAGAAAGGCTAGATCTGAGTATTCCCACACAAAGGTTATACTTTTTCCCCATTCCCTGGCCCTCCTCCCTTGACCAGTCAGTCAGTGTCCAATAGCAGGCCGGCCAGATGTTTTGGGAACTGTGTGGTAGTGTTGTTCCCAGGTTGGGTGTCCTTGAAGGCCAGTTTAATCTGATCCTGGCACCTCTGGTTTCTTTTGGGAGTGCCTCCCCCTCCCTTGCCATTTGTCTTCCTGTTCCCAGACTAATTTTTACTACTCTTGGCCCCACAAATTTCCCCTGGCATTTTATGGCAGGATGCCAGCAAAGCAAAAAGCTGAAGAGGGCAGATCTGATATTATGATGGTAGCAACATGGCTGTGCTTTACTGCTTTCTTCTGCTGTGATGTTTGTTAGCTTGATTTGTTAACCAATACTGGTAGGATTTTTGAAAAGCCTCCTATCCAAGAACTAGGAAGCCCAAAACTTTCAGATTTGGGATGACGTCAGCATTCCAGTAACCCTCCATTCCGACCAATAATTCCAAGACAGACATCTCTCAAAAGTTCCTTTTATTTGGATAGTAAACTGGCACAACTGGGGAATCCCGAATCTGAAAGTTCCAGGCTTCCTTGCAATAAGTAAAAACTACAAATCCATCCCCTGCACCCATCATCACATCACATGGCCCAATCACCATCCGCCCCAACTTGAGACTTCCTCTCACTTATGCACAAACTAACATGACCTTGATTTAGAAAAAGAATGTTGTTTTGTCTAACGACATATACTCCAAGAAATTCCCCCCCTCCCACTTTCCCAGGCTCAAAATGTGGCAGCATGGGAGTATCTAGTCTCAATATGGCTCCCAAAGCTGACACAGACCTGACTCTACTTAGCTTCCCACTATAGGTACCATCTTTTTCTGCCAAATTAGGAGGGATCAGTGCTTTCCTCATTAACATTCTTTCTAAGGAGTTGCAACACAACATCTTAAATGGTTTAATTAATATTAATTAATCTTAATCCATTAAAGTATTGGACCACTTAATCTGTCAGATCACGCATGGATTAAAATTTGTTTTAAGAAGCTGAGTAAGTAATGTTTGATCGGGGGGGGGGAAACAATTGGTCTGAAGGAGAAATTGCCCCTTTATTTTTCAAGAAATTTTTTCTAGGTAGATCCATTCAGAGACAGGACCAGCATTATGGGAAATGCCTGTGTTCTTGTATGCTTGGATTTAAGTCAGGGATTGCCAACCTTTTGGACCTCAGGGACCACCAAATTCATAATTTTAAATCCCGTGTACCAGAGACCCTGGGAAAATCCCCCAAAAATTCTGCAGGAAAATGCCCCACCCGTTTTTCTATGAATTGCTCGTTCTTTATTTGGGATCACAGGATACCTTCTCTAGCTCCGTTCTCAGGGGGAGAGAGAGAGAGAGAGACTTCTGCCTTCATGCAAGGAAAGCAGCAGAATCAGCAGAAGTCTTTTTTTCTATCCCCCAAACTCTGCTAGAAATGAATCTTTGTGAGACTTGTCATGCTGGCGCAGCCTCTTGGAGCAGGGATGCCCTGCAGGGTCCCAAAGACTCATTTCTGGTGGAGTTTGGGGGAGAGAAAGAAAGACTTTTGCTGCTTTCCTTGAGTGCAGCCAAAAGCAGAAGAAGAAAGAAGCTGAAAGAAGCAGCCCAGTGGCCATGTGAGGCAAATGTGGCAAGTGGAGCAAGTTCGCCCTCTCCATCCTTTCCCCCCTCCCCTCACATTGTTCACAATGCAAGTGACACAAGTCTTGTGTTCCCGCAGGCCACGTGGGCCGCACAGCCTTGTGTTCCTGTGCAGTCTGGATTTATTGCTCTTGGGAGTGATATTTCTCTGTGGACCACCAAAATTTTCTCAACAGACCACCAGTGATCCCCAGCCCACTGGTTGGCAACCACTGATTTAAGCTACCTCAAGTGGATTTTGTTTATGTAATAGAGCTGTTACTATGCCGCATGTTTATTTGGCCATCTGGTTGGTTCAAAAAAAAATCTGCCTTCATCTAAATCTTCTCTGACAGTAACACTTCTGGTATAAAATGATCTTATCTAGGAAATCAATTAAAAATAAGATCTATCATTTTTTGGCATGACTAGACAGATCCTAAGTTATTTTTTGCAGCATGTATTAAGCTGGTAGCCATTATAAATCTTCCGGAAGAGTCCTAAGCAAGTAATTAGAACTACCACACCTCTTCTAGCTGCATAACAAAAGCGCAGATAAAGAGTTTCTAAACCTCTTTTAATGATTTGTCATGGTGTGTTAACTTGAAAGTGATACCAGGGGTAATATCCTCGATTATGTTGCTCAGTCTGGGTCTCTTAATAACATTCCCCAGTCTATTAACATTAAAAGAGAGTACATAATCTTGATAATATATAAATTCTCCTGTATTCTCTTGAGCCCTTTTCAGTGATGCTGGCCAGGACTGGAGAAGGAGAGTGGGCAAGCATTTTAGGGCCCTCAATATATTTTTCTGTTTATGTATTAGACTTTTTCCCAACATTTTTTTCTTTAGAGTGTTTTTTTTCCCCTGAGTATAAGGTGAAGACCAGCTCCATCCAAGTGCGTTAGTTCTTTCAGGAGAAGCTGTGGAAATTAATGAGTGCTGGATTTGAATCCTGTATTGATTCAGGGCATCAAACCCCAGTGCCCCAGATGATGATTGCAAGGCAGAAGCAAATGAGGGCATGCAGAACTTGAAGTTTACGAACCTATCCACCAGAGCCCCCTGGAAATGGCATGAAAGCTGCCACTTTATTATATAGTTCAGATATTGGACAAGGCACAAGTTAGTCCTGTAACCATCAACTAAACAGCATCATCTCTGAAGTGCCTTCTGGAATGACTCGCCATGACAAGTTTTACGAAGGCTTCCGTATATAGTACAAGCCTGATTTGGTTTAGAAATATATCGGAATCATGCAGGAAAGGGCTATGTAGGACTGGATTGATCAAATCCAGAGCCTTTTGTCTGTTAATTGGGGAAGATTTTAGGCCTGAGATCAGTGGTGGGCTTCAAATTTTTTTAGCAAAGAGCTCTCTGCCCTAATAACTGGGTGAGTGTGGCTAGGTGGGCATGGCTGGGTGGTCATGTGCATGGCTAGGTGGTAATGTGACCAGGTGGGTGTGGCCAATTTGACATCGCTTCTTTGCCCTAATTACCTAAAAAAGGATATATACCAAAAAGTTGTTTATCATTTTGTGCACTTAATACTTAAATAAAAGACTGGGTGAAACCAGGTTTAATAGCAGTGACTGTGAGAGGGATCTTGGAGTCTTAGTGGAGTTTCTGATGAGTAAGGTGATTCTTATTATTTGGGAATTAATCCCCTCGGAGTCTAGTGGCTATGTTATCTGATGTTCTCAGTGGCTGTCCCTCCTCAAGCCTTGAGTGGATTGTTTATCTAGCTTACAACACTTTTACGAGGTGTGAAATGCTCTTGGCTGAATGCCCAGAAGTTCAATTAAGCCTATGTAGAGATTTCCCTTTCTGCTTGTCTTTCTGGGGTTTTGGGGGGCTCTCCAAGCCCTTCAGAGTCTTAGTTAGGGGCTCTCCTGAGCCCCTGCGAGCCCCCAGAAGCCCACCCGTGCCTGAGATCCTTTTGCCAAGTGTGTTATGCCAGGAAAGCTGGAAACATTTGATCTGGTGAAGCTTTACCATTTCCAAGTAGAGTCACAGATATTATGGGATGGTTTAAAAATGGTAGATTGAATCCGTCAAGAGCTCCATTTCCAGTCGTGTGCCAATTGCGAATGTCATGTTTATTTTCTTTTTTTCAGTTATTCTTATCTTGAAGCAATGTATGGGTTAGAACTGCAGGTCAGAATTTCACTAAGATACAGGTAGCTAGTATCTGAAAACAAGCTGAAGTGAAGAATAAGATACATTTGAGCCAAACTGATAATCGGATCCATTAGCTGGCTAATCTGGAGTTCCAAACATTAACTTGCAACATAAAGAAGGATAACACAAATTTGAAACAAGCAAAGCAGAGTTTTGCGAAGCTGGAATAATGAAAACAAGATTCTGTTGCTGCAGCTTCATTCCCGCCCTTTGATGAATTGATGATGGAATTTTAATTGTCCACTTTCCAAATCTCTGCAGTTGAGAAGTTGGAGAAGGTCCAGTACTGAGTTAGAAGAAAGTTGGTTTGAAAAATGCTCAGCTATGTTTTGATTAGAGGCAGATACTGTTTATCTGGGATCTAAAGAGCTCTGGAAGCTTCCTGCATATCCTTTTTGGGTTAGTGGTGTTTCTGGAGTTGCCACCACTGCCTCTCAGTTGCTTCATCCTCTGACAGCTTGATGGATGTTAAACCGCATGTTCTACTTTCCTCAGTCATCACCTTTCTATCACTTATTTAGTACTCTACGTTTAGAGAAATCTGACAGATACTTCTATTCTGCATTAGGCTGAAAAAGCATATTATTAAATGATACTTTGGTTTATTACCTACAAATTCATGCTTCAGTCCAGAAATTATGCCAGATAGAACAAGAGTGAGGAAATAGTAGTCAGGAATTAATATTCATTTCAAAGACCATGTAGATTTTAATGGCAGTATTTAAGATATTTGGAAACCTATCCAAGGTCCAGAACTTACTGTACCTCTGTAGGGTTTGCCAATTGCACAGGGGAAGATAAGACAGCACTCCAGAGGGTTAACCTCATTGCTCAGAGGATCACTGGTTGCCCTCTCCCCTTTTTGGAAGAGCTTTATAGTTCCTGCTGCCTTAAGAAAGTTCAAAACATTCTCAAAGATCCATCTCATCCTGGGCACCCGTTTTTTTTGAACTAAAAAAAAATTAATCTGGCAGACAGTATAAGCCAATAAAAACAAGGACAAATAGGCTGAAAAACAGCTTCTGTATCCCAGGGCAGTAACTTGGTTGAATTCTACTGTATAGGGCAATATTAATACAATATCACGTTTTCAATTCAATTGTATAGAATGTGGAGGATGTGTGTTTGTGTTTCATTTTTATAGTTACAATGTACATTGCAGATGGCATTTAATTTTGTTGTACAGAATTGTTGGGCCAGTCCCTCCCTCTCAGCCCAACTCACCTTACAGTTTTGAACGTGTGTGGGGGAGGAGGAAGAGGAGGAGGAGGAAGGCATATTGGGTATGTTTGAAACCCTTGAGCTATTTATAAAGTAATAAAGATGGGATAAAAATTAAATATATCCAGAAAGTTGAAAATGACCTTGGAGCACAAGAAAGTGCAGTCCAAACAGAATTCAGATTCATTAAAAAGCCTACACATGCACACACACACACACGCACACATGCATGTATATATACATCTATACACCCAAAGGTGATTTTCAAAAGGCAACTGGACTTTCTTGGTTTTTTCCTTGAAAACATTTCATTTCTCATCCAAGAAGCTTCCTCAGTTGAAGGCTGTCTATCCGTTAGATCAGGAGAGGGCAACTATGTCCTCCATCCTGGCAAAGGAATTCTGGGACGTAAAGGGGCCATAGTTGCTCACCCCTGCATTAGATTATTTTTCTTCATCTGAGGAATCCATTGTAGAATAGAAATCAAGGCCAGATAGTCTTCACATAATGTTTTCAGTGTTTTCAACACTGCACATAATACAAAAATATGTGAGTTTTGAATCAGTGGGATAGACATTGATGTAATAAATAAATAAATAGGATAGGATAGGATAGGATAGATAGATAGGTAGATAGATGTATATAGTTAGATAGATGTAGATAGATTAGATAGATAGATAGATAGATAGATAGATAGATAGATAGATAGATAGATAGATAGATAGATAGAAAGATAGATGTATATAGATAGACACACACACACACACAGACACACAGAGAGAGATTCATTATCCTGTCAAAGCTGAAGAAGCTTCTTGGATGAGAAGCGAAACGTCTTCAAAAGAAAAACAAGGAAATCCAGTTGCCTCCAGAAAAACCACCTTGGGGCTGCTCGCTCTCTCCATACTATTTCTACAGTGCATATTATGCACTCCTTGAGTATAGTTGCATAGAAAGCAGCAACTTCACCACCTAATTTTAATATCTGGTGTTGCTAATTAACTTTTTCTTTTTCTTTTCAGTATTGGACGGTTGCCATTTCAACTGTGAGAATTTCTGAAGTGGGAAAAATAAAAGGAGGGTTTTAGGAAGGGACAAAGGGAAAGTCTCCATGTTGTCTTTTGTCAAAGGCACGCAGTACCATTGTGTGTATATTGTGCTTGTATATCCCATGAGGGATGATGAGAGAAAGCAATTATTTTGCCTAAGGCTATTTATTTCATTAAATGAGGATTATGCAGGAAAACTATCAATACCCTGCATATATTGAATATACTTCTTTGGTCCATTGATTGGTTCTTTCATCAATTCCCATCAACCCTAATTATTTGTTACAGTGGCTATGGCTGAGAGGAGCTACTTATTGTTCTCTAAACAATTTGTTGGTGAAGAGAACCGTTTTCATAACTGCTGCAAAGAAGACCAGAAGTTGCTTCTTTCGATATTTTTCTTTTTTTTTCTTTTGGTCTCCTTGTTTTTATCTTTCACTTTTTCTTTTACCCTTTTATAATATTCTTTTCTCTTTCGCCTTCTACATTTCCCTAGTTTTTAACATCTTTTAATAAAAGGTGTGGTTTTAAAATGAGAAACATATAGGAACCGCAGTGGTTACAGGGCAGTACTGCAGGCCACTTCTGCTGACTGCCAGCTGCCTGCAATTTGGCAGTTCGAATCTTGCCAGGCTCAAGGTTGACTCAGCCTCCCACCCTTCTGAGGTGGGTAAAATGAAGACCCAGATTGTTGGGGGCAAGAGGCTGACCCTGTAAGCTACTTAGGGAGGGTTGTAAAGCACCATAAAGTGGTATATAAGACTAAGTGCTATTGCTATTCTCAACCTGTAGAGAAAAGAGTAGTCATCCTTGGATGAGCTTCTTCTTCTAATCACAGGTCACAGTTAGATTTTGCTGGTATTTCTAGAGGGGGTGAGGAGGACTCAGATGCATTTGTATCTTAGGCAAAACATTGGCGTAGAGTAGTGGTGGGATTTTACTACTGGTTCTGTGGGCGTGGCTTGATGGGTGTGGTGTGCCTTGGTGGGCATGGCAGGGGAAGGGTACTGCAAAATCTCCATTCCCTCCCCAACCCATTAACCTGCTTTCCAGCTCCGTTCTCCTGTCCCAGGCAACCAAAGAAGACCCAGCCAATCAGCTGGGACTTGGGAGGAGGAAAATAGATGGGGGCAGTGCCAGTCAGAGGTGTTTGCTGGTTCTCTGAACTACTCCAAATTTCCGCTACCAACCGGCTGAATACCCACCTCTAGTGTACAAATACACTCTGTGTGGAAATTTCACATTTATTTTATCCTTCTTGAAACAACATCACAATGTTTTGATTGCTGGTACCTGTATGGCCTTCTTGCTTTTGACAGCCTATGCACTGAAGGAGATTCCAAGGCAGCTGCTTCCATTTCAGGAGGATCCTTTGAGATATTTAAATGCAGCCCTCCAAGCATCTCTAGGAAAGTTGCTGAAATTGGTTGCTATTGTTTGGCGATCCGAGGAGAGCACTTTTCCATGTATGGCTTTATCCGTGACTCTGACAATGAGTAATTTCCTTTGCACTATGTGAGTCTGGAGCCTTGAGCTGGGCCGGCTTGTTCTGGATCACGGCTAACTAATATTTGGACAGGAAAGGTCATCTTCCTTGATTTGTGTTGCCATGCTCATTCGCCCAAGGTGGTTTCTGTCAGCCAAACTCATGCAGTCGTGAAGATACAAGATCAGATTGTGACTCTAAACTGCACTGGGTAGGGTTGATTGGAGCTAACTTTGAGTTGCAACTTTGGGTTAGATTTCACGCTGATTCCCAGCTGCCGTCGCTGGGAAGCATCATGGCCATGATCAGCCATGATGAACGTGGTTAATCCTCTTTGTCCATCCTGACGTTGCCCATGAAGGGGAAAACCTGCATTTTATTTCCATCATGTGTGAAAGGCATTGACATGTCCTTGGTATCACACCCAGGGCTGCCACAGAGAGGAGGAGGGGGTCAAGCTATTTTCTAAAGTACCCAAAGGCCAGACAAGGAATAATGGATGCAAACTGAACCAGGAGAGATTCAACCTGGAAATAAGGAGGAATTTCCTGACTGTGAGAACAATCAAAAGTTGCCTTCAGAAGTCATGGGAGCTTCATCACTGGAGGCTTTCAAGAAGAGACTGGACCGCCATCTGTCAGAAACAGTGTAGGGTCTCCTGCTTGGGCAGGGGCTTGGACTAGATGACCTCTAAGGTCCCTTCCTACTGTGATTATCTGTTATCTGTTAGTAATTGAAAGGTTTGCATGTGGCCAGACTTAAGATAACTCTGTAAAAGGGGACTGCCTGAAGCAATATGTTATTTCTTGATTATCTGGTCCTTTATAATTAACTGCTGCTTTTTAAATTATTTTTGTTATTATTATTTCAGGAAGCTGCCTTTTTTGCTCGAGAGCAAGGCTTTGAGGTGAGTAAGCCTACATTACACGCTAAACAGATTCTAAAGGGGTTTCCCCCCCCCTTTTCTTTGCTGATAATGAAGTTCTTTGGGACTGTGATTGATGTGCTATTATCCTCTCCAAGCTTCGCTGCGGTTGCCATAGAGACTTGGCAGTCGTCATGGTTTCTTTGTTCTGCTAGCTCAGTGTTATGACGCACTCTGCTTAGGTCTGCACCCAACATCGCCTACAGATGTTATTTATTGAATTTTGAAAAGCCTCTCGGGGAAGCTGAGAGGCTGGGCGCAGCTTCAAGCTGCCTCTGCAGATACGGGACCTGCCAGCCGGTTCCGTTAAAAAGCCACCTCATTAGCTGAATTACACTCTTCTAAAAAAATAAAAAGGATCCTCCGTGAGAAAGCGGGGGGGGGGGCGGCGAGCAAGNAAGGATCCTCCGTGAGAAAGCGGGGGGGGGGGCGGCGAGCAAGGACGAAAATTCAAGAGCAGAGTGCCATTTTGAATCACCTTTGAATCGCCCCGTGCGAAACCCCGATTTTATCCCGATGCAAATGCCTTGGCGGGTGGATTTGTTAACAGCTGATTAGCGGGAGTCCCGCAGCCTCTCTAGGGAGTGGGCTTGGGTTTTGGTTTTTTTTTCTTCCCCATCTGAGTCCACCTCTTCACACACACACACACACACACACACAAGCTCCCTTCTTTTCTTCAGCCTGTCAACGGCCTCCGTGTTTCTAGAGCACCGGCTGGGTGCTCCATCCAAACAGTTTGATCCGAGGAATTGGTAATCGTAGGGCCGCAGGCATTTCCTCCAAACGCAATAAATGTAACCTTGGAAGAAGATCGCCTTCTGGGTTCAGTTCCAAGTGGGCGGAAAAAAGACACTGGAAACAGGAGTGGTTGCTTGGAAAGATGGTTTCATGGTGGACCAAGACCACGTGGCCTGGAGCTCCAAAGTGGGGAAAAAAAGGCATGCTTCCAAAATGTTGGGTGAAGGAAAAGAAGGAAGGGCTGAGATGCTGAGAGTGCCTGGGCTTTATGCCGTCTATTGGGATTTGAATTTGAACTTGTATTCTGATTGGTTGTCAAGACTCTCATGGGACCATGCAGGGGCAACTCTGTAGGCTGTCCTGAGTCCCAGGCTTGGTTGAGCCTTGCTGGATGATGATACAATGAAAAGGCTTTGGGCAATTCCTATGATAGCTCTACCTGCAGTAGATCTTTGTTATGTAAAATAGACTGGCCCAAGCCAGAGTAATGGCCCATGAGCAAAGGGGGGGGGGCTGAGTTTCTCCCCCTCTGAGTTCTTTTCAGGGGAAATATTCTGCCTTTTTAATATATCCTAAAATATTTCATTTTCCTAGGAGAGGGATGGGTTCCAACAGTATCAGCCCAATTTCTTTCAGATCTTTATGGTCTGGTGTAAAAGGCAACAACACCTTGTTTGGATTCATTTGCTTTCCTCCCTTCTCCAAGGGGTTGTTGGTAAGATCATAAGACCCACTGGAAAGCAAGGGCTCCTCTCTGTATTGATCAGGCCTCAACACCGGGGAGACCCATCAGGCAGTCTGTGCCTTTCCTCTGCGCTTGTTCAAGTGTAAAGGAGAGGTAGGGAAGGAACATCTGGCCAGGATATGTGTGTCCCGAATTTAGATCGCTTCAAGATAACACAAAAACATGCCCCTCTCTACTGTAAACTGTTTAAACTATAGGCTTTGTCTCCTGCCATGGTCTGTTCTGAATTGGGATGGACACTAAGGCTGCGGGAAAACTTTGTTTTCTGTGGTTAAATTTTGTACAACCTAACTTAGCATTAACATAATTTAATCAAAGAAAAGTGCAGGTGATGTATATTTTCATTTTTCCCCCGAGTTAGGAATGTGGAAGAAGTCCAATTTAAATTCACACAGAATGACAAAAATCATGCTAACTTTTCCCATAGCAGTTTTTGGAATGTTTTTCAACATAATTTTTTGTTTTACATCCTAATTCTGTCTCGTTTGATTCTCTTCCGTTGCTGATCATCACTGGGTCCTTTTGATTGTGATCTCTCCAGAAGGCCATTTCTACTTTTTCTCCTTCATCAAGATATCTGCAAAGTGGATTAACAGAAATTAAAGATGAAAGTCAATGATTTAATTTCAATTAAATTATTTTTTTACCACCATTGGCTGAATTAGAGTACAAACTGAAAGAAAAACTAAGATGGAAGAAGGATTTTTAAGTGACACTTAATGTGGGTGGGAACAATATTAGAAACTGCAAAAGTTCGATTCAGATGATGTTTTAATGATTGTCCTAAAGTTTTAGAAACCCTGAATTAAATGTTACCTAGTCTTTATAAGATGGGAGCTCTTTTTCTTAAAAGGCTTAAATGTTTTATATTTAAGTAGAAGTTCCCAAGTTATATGGGGAATCTATCTTGGAAGTAATTTTTGGAGCAAAGCAATTTCAGCATGAACCACGAAGTTATCATTCCTAATGTTCTTGAAGATTTTATAAAAGGTCTTCTAGCTAACTACTTTTCCACAATGTGGGAATTTTCTAAGCAAGAATTTTCTTTTAATATGCACCAAAAAAAACCCCACCTTCCTCATAATTTTCAAAAATGTAATCACCTGCAAAATGTCATTTGGGAGATAGTGAGCAAAAAAATACAGATTTTTAGATTAAAAGGAATAACAAAATTGGAGAATAATAAGATGCTGGGAGAGTATCGTTGTGGCTAAAAAGGACTTTTGAAAGTGAGATATCCAGAGAGAAACTTATGAAAGGTTTTTTTTTTTGTTTTTTTTTGAGGGAAGATCAATGTGGCTGTAAATAGCCTTTATATTTGTAGTTCCACCTGAATAATTTAGTAGAGTTTTCTTTAACATTTTTAAAAAGGAGGCATAACTTGTTGTATTATATGGAACACTCTAGTAATTCAGCATTTCTGTATAATTTGGGTAATACAGTCAGAAGGAGAGGGGGGGAAATCAAATTGTACATTGAATTCAGGAATTTGCTATGAGAAAAGACCACTTCCAAATTCTTCAAGTAAGAAAAGGAGGGCAGATAGCTTTGTCCTTGATGATGTCTGTCTGAGGACTCCCAAGAAGTGGTGTTGACTAGTATTTACAGATAATGGATGACCCTTCAGCAATTCTGGGTTCCTGGATAGAATCCATCTCCTTGGAGAGTTATGTATAAGAAGGTTGAGTTAGCTCTCTCTACCAGAACTACCCTTACAGCATCAGTCTGTGGTCATGGAAGACCTCAAGAAGAATTACATTGAATTACATTGGTTTTAGTGATCTATAAACCAGAAAAAGAGGGATAAAGCAAGAGATATAGTCCCTGTCCCTACAGAATCCCCTGTGACTCTGGTTCTTAAAGAACCATTGGGCTTTTTTGAAGCCTCTCGTCTCCTGAAAATTGCTGAAGCCATGAAATTCTCTTCTGGGTCCATATTGTTAGATAGTGGGAAAACAGGGATAGTAAGAGTTGCTCCAGAAATGGTGAGGAGGCTGATTCATCATATTTGGAGGTCTCTTCAAATTCTTCCCATAGGAAGAAAGGGAAATATAAGGAGGAAAGAACCTCTTTTGATTTTGTTGGTACAAGTTGGATCAAAGTGGTTCCGTTCTCATTGTTTCCTGTTTCCCAGGATTGAGTCATCTTTTGTGAGAACTCCCCCCTTAATGGCTTGCTCATACCCAAGTCCAGGTCTGGATTCCTTCACATTTTGGGAATCTGCTAAAGAGGTGACTTTTAACTTCCCCTCTGCCCAAGCAATTATATCAAGCTATCTGTTTCCCACTGCTACTACTGTGTTTTCCCCAAAACAAGACCCTGTCTTATAATGTTTTGCCAACAAAAAAGGAACCAGGTCTTATTTTGGGGGGATGTCATCCACTGACTAACCTCACTTGCACGTGTCATCCCCGGCCTCCTTTTCGCTGTCAGAGACCTTCAGGAGCTTCTTCTTCTGTGACCAGCAAGGCTTTCCTGAAGGCCTCTGCAGCCAATAGCAGAGCTCTGGATCGATCCAGAGCTTTCTTATCAGCTACGGAGGCCTTGAGGAAAGTCTTGCTGGCTGCAGAAGAAATGGGCCAGCAAGGCAGGTGTCGAAGTGTGCGAGGCCTGGCTACAGCTGTCTAAAGACAAGTTGTAGGACAGCTCCATCCCTCCATCCCCACCCTAGCTTAATTTTTACCTGTCCACTCTGGAGTGGGCAGGATCTTAATTCGGACTTATTTTGTGGGTAGGGCTTGTATCGGGCACCCGTGTAAAAATCAAGCTAGGACTTACTTTCAGGGTAGGTCGTATTTTCGGGGAAACAGAGTAATCAGGCAAATTAAATGAAAAATATTTGCCCAACAGTCTTTATCTCCTCATCCCCTCGTTTGGTGATCATCTCGATCATGGAGAAAACTAATTTGTCCTAATCAAAGTAGCTTGTCCAGCTGCAATTTCATTCTGACATCAGTACTCCACATTCATGTTCAACTAAAAATAATCCCTCTGCAAATCTGTTGAAAAGTTTATGATCTGGCTTTGATAACTCACTCTGCTGCTTTCAAGATTTTTCTTCTCTTTTTTCCCCCACCAAGACAGAGGACATTGAAGAGATCGCCCGAAAGACTCAGGCGCTGAAAAAAGCAAATCCGAAAAGACCGCGGGTGGTGGTGATTACTCAAGGGAAGGATGACACCATCATGGCCACAGGTACATGCTTTTTAAAAACATAAATTTAATTCTAATATTTTAAGGGTTTTACGACCCCAAAAGAATAGTTTGAAGAATATGGCATTCCCTTTTCTTCTGGTGCTTCCAAAAGGGCTTATCAAACGAGCATCAAATAAAGCAACAAAATTGTTTTAAGAGAATCTACAGTATGAATAATCCTGGTGAATTTGGTAAAAAAGAAACACGGCAGTAGGCAGAACCAGTTGTTGATAAAAATAAAACCTTTGTGCACTCATTTGCGAGGGAGTGTGATAATATGTAAGAAGGATTGGGCTGCTTTTATAGGGTTTTCATATCTGAGCATCTGTTCGTTTGGGTTCCTGTTTAGAAGAAGCATGTTTAGCTTTATACTTACCCAAGATATTGCTTGGAAATATTACTAGGTTCTATATATAATGACTATAAAAGTCAGTTTTCCATATGAATAGAAATGTGTTTTATATTTTGATGCTGGAAAATGTTCTCTTTATCAATTTTGTTCCATTAGCAACCACACTCCAGGGATTTTAGACATAATTATTTGTCTGGTGTAAGGGCTAAGCATAATTTTACACATTGATATGATCCCAAAATGTTAAAGATACCTTTTCTAGTTCATCTGATGCCTGTGCGTTAATATGCACTGTGGTTGAAAAGATTTAAATTATTTACTTTCATTTAGATTTTCTCTTGAGTTGTTTCTACTTGATTATCTGTATCAAAGCTCACCAAGTAACAGATGCTGTAAGGATTAAATGCATGTAAGTAGTAATGGAGAATACAAAATTTGATATACTGTGAAGTGAATTTCCAGCTGTTTTTTTTTTTTTTTTAAAGAAGNTTTTTTTTTTTTTTTTTAAAGCAGGAAATTCCACTTTTGGTTTTTCCCACTTGAGAACTTTTGGTCCTTAGAGAAAAAAAGTGAAAAAGGAGCTTGTGTAGGAATGAAGTGATCTATGATATGCCATTTTAATCATTAAAGTATGACTTTTCCTGCAGTTAGACACATTGTCTACATTTCTTGATTTAAATAGGGTTTTTTTATGGGGGGGAATCTATCGTGCATTTTTTGTCGAAAGCAGCATATTTAATTCAGTTCTCTGCTGCCTCCTCCATGGCTTTGAACTTAAGCTAAAGTCTCTTTTGGAACAGATTGTCAAGCAGCAGGTCTGCAAATGTTTTTGAAAGAACTCTGCTAATAACAGGAGCCAGCATGAGTTTGAGACAATCTTTCTTTCTTTCTTTCTTTCTTTCTTTCTTTCTTTCTTTCTTTCTTTCTTTCTTTCTTTCTTTCTTTCATCCTTCCTTCCTTCCACTGATTCCTTCCTTTCGCTAATTAGCAGGCCAAGAAAATGCTGTCACTGTACAGTACCCTGACCTCAATAAAGCACTTGGCAAGGTTTCTCATGAGGTCAAGGATGGAAAATGTTGGCCAGAGCGTAGAGGTGGTATTTAGCAGATTTTGACCAGTTCTAGAGAACTGGTCGCGGAAATTTTGAGTAGCTCGGAATACCGCCTCTGATTGGCCCCACCCCCATCTATTCTCTGCCTCCCTTTGAGTCCCAGCTGATCGGCTGGGTCTTCTGCACAGGAGAACGGAGCTGGAAAGCAGGTTAGTGGGGTGGGGAGAGAATGGGGATTTTACAGTAACCTTCCCCTGCCACACCCACCAAGTCACATCACGCCCACAGAACCGGCAGTAAAAATAATTGAATCCCACCACTGCTGGAAGGTCCTGTGAATTTGCAACTGGTTAAACTTGTTTAATGCCTATAAATGATTTTGTATCATGCTGGAGGGAAGGATTGTATGCAGGATTGGGCTGCTACTGGTTCTCCCCAGTTCAGGTGAACCCATAGCTAACCAGCAGCTAATTTTATGGCCGGTTTGATGAACCGGCAAATTCCACCCCTGGCTGGTCCCGTCCAATGCAACACTCACAGGAGTCTCCATATGGCCGTTTTGGATGCCAAGTAAGTGCGGACCCACACGGAGGTTTGGAGAGGGCAAAAATTAGGCCTTCTGGAGACCAAAAATGGGCCCATTTCTGGCCTCCAGAGCCGAGGGAGGACGTTTTAGCCTTCCTGGAGGTTCAAGGAAAGCCTCCAAAGCCCGGGAAGGGCAAAAAATGGGCCTCCCTGAAATTCAGGAAGGCCAGAAATGGATGGGCCTGGGGAGGATGAAAACACCCCCCACCACCATGGTACAGGAGGCCAACTAGGCCACGTCCACCATGGCCACAACCACCCAGCAACCAGGCAGAGAACCGGTTGCTAAAATTTTTGAAGCCCACCCCTGATTGTATGGTGCCATCTTTAGGCATGAAATGGAAGACGCCATGTTGGAGGAAGGATGGAAAGACTGAGGAAAATGATCTTAATAGAAATATGTAAGAACTATCACTCAGGTAATGGAGTCCAAAAAATTTTTTTAATTCCTCATAACAGGGTCATTTGAGTAGAAGAAATGGGCAGGGAGATACAGCACAACCAGACTTGTAAGTTTCTGTTGTTAGAGCCAATGCCCTTGGTGCTCTCTGAGCTTGGTGGTTCTCTGGCAGACGTTTCATCACCAAACTAGGTAACCTCATCAGAGCACAGTGAAGGAGCTTGAATCTAAATCTCAGCTATCTCCAACAACAGAAATGCCTAGTCCTCCTAGTAGATATATTTGATGAGACATTTATTTGATTCTTTGCCCAAGATATTTTGAGTGGAGGATTTCCCAGTTTACCACACTTTAAAAGATTAACAGAGTTGGAAGGGACCTTGTAGGTCATCTAGTCCAACCCCCCCAAGCAAGCAGACCCTACACTATTTCTGTCAGATAGCAGGAGATTCTACACCATTTCTGACAAATGTCCAGTCTCTTCTTGAAAGCCTCCAGTGATGAAGCTCAGGAAACTTCTGAAGGAAACTTCTGTTCCTTTGGTGAATCTCACTGCCAGAAAATTTCTCCTTATTTCCAGGTTGAATCTTTCCTTGTTCAGTTTCCATCCATTATTCCTTGTCTGGCCTTCAGGTGCCTTGGAAAATAGCTTGCCCCCCCTTCCTCTCTGTGGCAGCCCCTCAAATATTGGAAGGCTGCTATCATGTCTCCCCAGCACAAGACCTTATGATTCCTTGATGTGCTGAGTAGTAAAATGGGCTATGTTTTATGCTGAGTAGTATGAGTATATGCTGAATAGTAAAATGGGCTATGTGTTCAAACTCACTGGTGTGAGTTGTTTTTAGAGACCAAGAGAAGATTGAGATATTAGGTGCCATATTTCCTGTTCACAGGTATCATTGCCACATACATAAGTGTTCAGGATCTCTCTTAGAATGAGGTAATGTTTAAGGAATCTGTGGAGTTACCTCACGAAATCCTTCATAAATTGGCTGGTTTTTAAGCAGCCCCCTGATTCGGTAGTTCTCTCTGAGGATTCACAAGTGTCTGGTTGGAGTTGACACTCAGTTTTTTGAAAGTAATCTCTCAACAGACTCCTTAGCCAAAGAGCTGGGCTAGGGAAAAGTTTGTCTTTCTTTGAAATAGAAAGCCTGACAAGAAGATTGGCCAGTTTTGCTCCGTTGCCCAGAAAAGAGAACCAGTTTGATGTAGTGATGAAAGTGTTGGTCTAGAACAGGGGTCTCCCAACCCCTGGTCCATGGACCGGCCCTGGTCCGCAGCCTGCCAGCAACCGGTCTGTGCAAACAAGTGAAGTCCCATCCGCAGAATGCAGGCCACACACGAAACCACACTCCCTGAGGTCTGTGGGAAGACATTTCTCTGTGGAACCAGTACCTGGGGCCTAAAAGATTGAGGGCAGGGGTGGGATTCAGCCAAACCGGTAGTTGAACTGACCATCTGGGCCCCCTCCCCTCCCAGGAGTGGATACAGGTAAGTGCAGGGTCTGTATGGAGGCTCTGGGAGGGCAAAAAAGGCCTTCCCAGAAGTCTGGAAAAGGACCTGTTTCCAGCTTCCAGAGGGCCTCCAGAGCTGGGGGAGGCCATTTTCGCCCTCCCAGAGGCCCAAGGAAAGCCTCCAGACTCTGGGGAAGGCAAAAACAGCCCTCCCGGAAGTTTCAGTAGGCCATGCCCAGCATGGCCATGCCCACCCAGCAACCAGGCAGAGAACCGGTTGTTGGGATTTTTGAATCCTACCCCTGACTGGGGCCACTGGTTTAGAAACGAGATGGTCAGCGCTAGCCCCACCTTCCTCATAAAAGCCAACTGGGTGACTTTGGGCTAATCACCAGGAGACAGTGAGTTGTTACAATCCCTCCTTAGGTGTGGAAAAAATAGCTAGCTGATCTGGGCCAGTCATTCTCTCTCAGCCAAATTCACCTCACAGGGTTGTAGCATTAGGTACATTCACCCCCTTGAGATATAGAAGGGAAAAAAGTTGGGATAAAATTTTTTTTTAAAAAAATTAGCAGGTGAGGCTAAATTGAGAAATGGAAGAATAGGTGAGGGGGCGTAAAGCCCTCTCCTCACATAATGCCACTTCCTTTCTTCTTCATTTTTTCTGACAAGAAACCTTCGATCTCAGCTATATTGGTAGTACAGTGGAACCTCCCTCCGGTCACGACCCTGATCTGTTCCAGGACTTTGGTTGCAACCCGATTTGGTCATGACTGGAAGCAAGATGGACTGCGCATATGTTCACACAAAAAGAATGTCACGGAAGTGGAAATCGCTGTGGCAGGGAAAATCGCTGTAACTTTGTTTGATTGCCACACGAGGATTTGTTCGCAATCAGAGTGAAACACTTTGCAGATTTTTTTGGGTCGGCCCCCGATTTGGACCTGCTCAGAAGCGTTCGAGAGCTGAGGTCGTACCATAAATATAAAGAACTCTTGCCGTTTAAGAGCTTGGGATTTGGTTTCATATTTATAGAGAAAGAAAGTGGCTCTTGATGTGGGAGAGACCATAGACATTGAAGTTATTAAGAGAACTACCAGGCTGGTAATCATGATTCACAATCGTTGGGATGTGCATACTTTTAGCTAGCCAAGATGATATATTTCCCAGGAGTCTTGGGATTATCTGAACTCATCACAATGTAATCCACCATTCCCGGGAGCCCAAGAACAAGTTGCTTTCACCTACTGTAGATGTCAGCCTGATTCATATTAATTTGCTTCATCAGTTTCTGCATAGAAGCCCAGTGTTGATCTTGCTGCTGAATGTTAAGAAGCTTTGAGCAAGAAGGAGCAAGAAAAAGTGTCTCCTCACGGCTTTATGATTCTGCCATATATTTTTTAATTTCAGGAATGTGCATCCTGATAAGGGCATTTAAATAATCTGAGCAAGAATTAAAGCAGAGAAAGAATTTCATGAGAAATTCAAGGTAACTACAGGTAAAGGTGACCATAGAACAGAGGAGTGGGGAACCACGGCCCCTTTATGACTTCTGGACTTCAAATTCTGGGAGTTGACCACAAGTCATAAAGGGGGCATGGTTCTCCACCTCTATTATAGAACACTTGGTATCCTGCCCCTGTTGGGGGAGTGGAAGTGTGGCTCTGGTGGCTGTGAAGGAAATGGGGAAAGGGCACAGTCCAGCTGGGCGTTCAGAGGAAGATCCAGGCCCACTTCCTCTTCATCCTCAGGCACACAGGAACGGAGAAGGGAGCAACGTGAGTTACGTGGATTATGGGGGAGGAAAGGGCCCTGATTCCCTTCATTAGCTGCAGCTGGGGAAACAGGATTTTAAAAGGGTGTTTGCGCACAGCACCTTGCTGGAAGCAAAGCATGCATTATCTTTGTTTGTCAAGTTTTATCTGGGTTCTGGAGTCCTCCCAACTGTGTGTGTTTTGTTATCTTTTGAATTCTGCCATTCCTTATCCTGCCCAGTCTTGTTAAATGCTGCAGTGTGGTTTGTGTTGGTTTTTATTTAAAATCTATATGTACTTTGGGTTCATACTGAATTTCTTCCCTTTAAAAACTGTTCTGGGAACAGTGAAGGACCAGCCCGCAGTGCATCTGCCAGCAAAAACAAAACTACCAAGGGCCACAGGTGTCTCCCCAGAGCTCCATTTTTGCTGGCAGAGGGTTCCAGGAAGCCATCGCAGCAGAAAAGAGAGCTTGGGAGCCCGTTTTCACTCGCAGATCGCTCAGGCCACCACAGGCACCCCAATACAAGTGCCGTCGAGCTTGCCACACCCACCCTGGCCATGCCTACCATGTCCCGCCAAGGTCAAACACAACCCTGATGCAACCTTCAATGAAATTGAGTTTGACATCTCTGGTGTAATCTGTTGCAACAGATCCTTGTTGTCACATCCTGCTGCTCACTGGGGTTGATAATTGGACATTGGGGGCCAAGCTGGAGGTATTAAAGGGACTTTACCTACTTTTGTGACTTTGTTGCTTTTGTGCCACACCCCGGGTCATCACATCTGGCTAACTTGGGGAATGGGGAGTAGCATCTTAAGAGGAAAATAATGAAGATAGGAAAGAAGCAAAGGCAGAAACAAGCAACACTGCAGCAGTAATCAAATCAGGGTCCCACATTTGGATAGGAAAAAAATCAAAGACGGAAGAAACCCCAGTGAGCAGTAGGATGTGACAACAAGGACCTGTTGCAACAGATTACACCAGGGGTGTCAAACTCGATTTCATTGAGGGTCGCATCAGGGTTGTGTTTGACCTCGGGGGGACATGGTAGGCATGGCCAGGGTGGGTGTGGCAAGCTCGACGGCACTTGTATTGGGGTGCCTGTGGTGGCCTGAGCAATCTGCGAGTGAAAACGGGCTCCCAAGCTCTGTTTTCGGCTACGATGGCTTCCTGCAACCCTCTGCCAGCAAAAACGGAGCTCTGGAGGGACACCTATGGCCCTTGGGAGCTTTGTTTTTGCTGGCAGAGGCACTGCGGGCTGGTCCCTCACTGTTCCCAGCTCTAAGCATCCTGTGGCTTGAATCAAACCCCTGGACCTTGAGTTTGATAGCCCTGGATTACACAGAAGGAGCAGCATGTTGCCATTGCAAAGACAGCCCATAGAGTTCCAGGCTGCATCAGCAGAAGTATAGAGTCAAAATTGTCTTAAGTCTGAAGAAAACTCATTGTTTACCTTTATTCACCGTTGGTCAGGCTGGACCTGGAAAAATTCATCAGTTCTAAGCCCTGTATTTTTGGAAGAACATCAATAAACAGGTCTTGAATGAAAATCTTACAAAGAAAAGCCGAATAAACTATCAGGACACTATGACCGTTTCCAACAGTACCTTGCTGTTTTTGTTTAAAACCTACCAAGAAGATTTGGAGACATTGAGTAGGTTTAGGGTGGAGAGGAGATGCCTGAAGGGACTTTTCCTCGCGATTTTAAGAATCTGAAGGGCTGTCAGGTAGAACATGAGCCAGAATTGTTCAGAACTGTTCCAGAAGAGAGGACAAGAAAGAACTGGTTTAAGTTATACGGATTTAAATGATAAGCAGATTTCAGTTGGACAACAACAACAAAAATGAAATCTTAAACGTAAGAGGTGATTTTAAAAAAATGAAACAAAGGGCCTTGGGCAATGGTGGAATCTCTCCTGCTGAAGGACTTTAAGCAGAAGTCGGATGGCCTCACAAGAATTCTGCAGTAGATTCCTGCACAAATTGGACCAGTCATTTGTAGGGTCCCTAACCTTGAGCATTAAAATCTAGCTTTCTATGGAAAATCTTAAAGATTATTTAGGCCACCCACATCTTGTACTGTTGTTGATGATGGTAGTGGAGGTGGAAGAGAGATCAACACTCAACAAAGTATGTATGTCTTCATGACCATTCATCATTCTAGCCATTGTCCATCCACTGCCTCTTCTGCATGTTTCCAACCTATATGGTCCCGAGCTTTCTTTTACCATTTGAGCCGCCGTACTTGCTGATGTTATCACTCCATCTTGTCTCCTTCATGGATGCTTTTGATGAAGTGGGATCCATTCTATGACTCCCTGGATCCAGCTACCCTCAGTTCTTCTTGCTCTTCATCCAGTCCATTTCCATTGCAATTATTTTACTCTCTCAATGATATCCTATACTTTCATTTGTTCTCTGATCCCTATGCAGGTCTTGTAATGCCAAGCATGTACCTCTTTGTGGCTCTTTTCACCACTCTTAGCTTTTGTATTGATTGTGAGGTTTGTTAATGTCCATGTTTCACTGGCATATGTTGGAACAGGTAGCACTCACTGATCAGAAACTTTTCTCTTCAGGCATAGGCGGAGGCTGTTCTTGAAAATTATGCTTAGCTTGCCAAATTTCTGCCAATCACATTTAATACACCATTCAATTTCCTTTATTGCGTCACTTTCCTTTGAGATCCATTGGCCAACTTATATGTAGAGGTCTACTACCTCTAGTTCTTCTCTCCATGACAATTATGGAATCCTAAATAATGTGGCTCTGCAAACAAATATTCTAGAACTTGTGAACTGCAGAAATCAGTAAGTCTGGTAAAACTTGTCCATTGGTTGCATTCCCAGAAGGGCAAAATCGATTCTGTCTAATCAAATGAAGGACCTTGTAGAAGAAAAGTCCTTTTCAAACTCTTCTTAACTGCTCTGGTCCCATCCATCCATCAACCAACTGATTAACCAACTGAGATCCAGAAGAACCTGATCATACTGGGGGAGAAATGCTGTCTTCCATGATATGACAGTGTGGGTAGAGTAAGGGAATAGGACTTAAGGTGTCGGATTAATTCTGGGAAAGCAGCTTCCGGTTCATTCTCATCCATGGAAACTCTGATGTCATTCTTTGTGATCCTGCCTATCCTACCTCAACCTTTATTTCTTATGTCTTGGGTTGCTGGGAATTATAGTTCACCAACTTCTTGGGGTGCAGATCTTAACAGCCAGGTTGCTTTTTGGTTTCCCAAAGACACTCTATTGTACCTATGTTAGAAGTTTTGCACTGGCTGCCAGTTTATTTCTGGGTAAAATGCCAGTAGCTGTTAATTTTTAAACTCCAATATAGCTTTGCTTCACGTATTTAAGAAATTGTTCCTCCCATAACCCACTTCTGTTCATTGAAATTGTCTGAAAAGTTTGTCAGCTGTTGCTATAAGCAACTTATAGCAACAATCGAAAATCCCATATACTGTAGTTGATAAATTAAAATCTATTTATCAGATCAACTCAAACCTTTATTACAGTCTTTAGGTCAGGGAGTACAACAATAAAATGCACAAATCTGTAATTATTAGTAGTTAAACTTTAAAAGAAAGACATAAAATGCAATAAAATTACATAAAATACTTTATTATAATAATTGTAATCCAGATAACAGTGGCAATTGCAAAAAAAATCGATTTAAAAACATATCTTAAAATAGTTTTTAGTAGCTGATTTTAATACTTTTTAATTGTTTCTCTAAATTGTTTTGAATATCTCAGTTTTTACTTTTTACTTTTAAGTTTTATAGTCAATTGTCAAAAGGCTGTGAAATTGGTGGTGTAATTTTAATAAACTCAAGATTTAAACACACATCGCTGAATGTTAAAATGATATGAAGCATCGTTTGAACATGCTTTTCAATGGCTTCGGTGATATTTTGCTTTCATTCACGGTGAAGCTGCTAACCTAACTATCAAACCTTAGAGGTTTTTGTGTGATAAGGAAATTGTTTGAGGACTGTACTTTTGATTCCATGTGTAAATTAAATTAGGGGATACGTTGATTTATAAGCTTACTCCACAAGGTCAGTTACATAAGCAAACATAAATGTTAAGTGACTTTGAATCCAGGAAAGCTGTTCATACATAAACTTAGCTGAATCTCTGTGCTGCATTATTATTCATGGTAGCCAAATAAATGTCAATAATAAAAGAGAATTAAAGATTTTCATTTCCCAGAGGTAATTCTTCTAAGACTGTTTGATCTTTCATTTCATTTATAATTCATTTCTGTATCAGGATACAGCTATTCACCAGGCAATGTATGACATGAAGTCGTTTAATAATGATTAAGAATGTAAAAACGTATGGCCCACGGGTAGTTGTCAGAAGACGTATCGGAGTATTATTGTTTTTGCCATGTTCCTATAGATCCTTCCGCTCCTGAATATCAAGCATCCTTTTCTTCGCACATCATTTATTATAAAATATTTAATAAAAACGAGATGCATGTGTCTTAATTTGCCATGTAGTACAATGACTGACATCTCTTACAGAAGCTCAGTGGCCTGGGTTGGGAGAAATGCTTTGCTTCTGAAAGACAACAGCACAATCCATAAAATTGGATTCTTCCAGGAACCGATTTATATGCCGAGGGAACAGAAACTGCCAGGTAGGCCATGTAGACACCAAAACCAAGAGATTTTCCTGGACTTGATGGCCAGGACTGTTTGCTAAGTGACAAAAGCGGACCCAAGTCCCATCACAGCAGAGATGGACACAATCGTCCTTCAAACATTCCTCTAGTGGTGCAGGAAAAGCCCCTTTAGAGGTCAGGGAAGGGATACCTGCTAAATGTGGAGGCCTGGAAGAAGTGTTAAGTGTTAAAGAGACCTAGCTGAGTCATGGCATGTGGAACAGGATAGAAGGTGATTGCCTCAGAGAGATACGGACAAAGATGGGGAAGGCAGGATCAAACTGTGCAAGTGTTCTGTCCTAGGCTTCCGCAAAAAGCACGAAGCCAACTCTGTGTCCCAGTAAAACCTCTTTTATTAAATGAATGTGAATTTATTACATTCACATTCAGCCAATGGCCTGGCAAACAGTCTTGCAAAGGTATAATTATGAGCTCAGACCTTATCTATCTTGGAAAGCTGCCCAGTAAATATCTCCACACACAGTGCTAACAAGGAAGGGCTCAGCACAGAGTCTCTAGTTTACACAGACAGTTCTTCTGAGGCTGGAATGAATGAAAGAATTGTTTCCTGCAAAAGCTCCCTCCCCTTTTGCTCCTCTTTTAATCTTTATGAAAGGGGCCATTCATTGCCCACCTGTGGCCTTACTCCCACATCAACCCTGAGTTCTTAATTGTTCCTTCCTTTTGGCAGCTCTGCACATGCACAGGCTGGGAACTGGTTCCAGAAGCTCTCCTGCTTCACTGCTGTCCGAGCCCGAAGGCAGCTGATGACTGCCAGCCTGCCCTGGCCCCATCTCTGCCTCTGATGCAGAGCCCTCGTCCGAGCCTTCCTCAGCCTCCAGGAATGGCCCGAGTTCCTCCCCAACCTCCTTGCTATTGTCCGACTCTGCTGCCAGCTCCATCTGACTACAGATTCAAGTAGCAATTGCAATGATTTGCTTAATGACCACTACAAAAAAGTGACTCATAAAATCGAGAGTCTTGTGATGGCCTGCTTTACAACTGTCATGACTTACAACTCCTTTAAAAGGTTGTAGACAAAACAGGGAACACACTGACCTTTGAACATGTCCGTTTTAGAATTGCATTGTATCATGGAGTAAATGGAAAAGCGGTACTCAAAATGTCGCATTTTGCTCCAACTGTGACTTCATCTCAAAACAATCTCCCCAAATGTGCATATTTGTTTCGAACTCAGAATCCTCAAAGGAACTCTTATTTTCTATATCTCAGTTCAGTCACTGGTGTGGAATCTTGACGGCCACTACTCCAAGTCCCAGAGACTTTGGGTGGAAAGCAAGAAAACACAGCTGTGTCTGTTGAACTGAAACAGACGTCTTTGCATTAATTTTATCTGAAAATAGACTCCATCCCATGATTTGTAAACTGTCTGCTCTTTGATTTAAAAGCAAGAATGGATTTTTTTTTTGTGGGAAAGCATATTTTAAACCTCATGCCAAGCATTTGCCTGCTCAGTCCTCACAGGTCCAACGATAAATATGATGAATATTAGAAATGATTCTCAGAAGAAGTAATGGAATTCAATACATATCAATAATAACAAAAATGAAATAAATTAATTATTCCATGCTTCTTCCTTCCTCCTGCACAAACTTGATGGTACCATGTAATATTTATGTGTTGTTGTCCCCAGCAATGGAGGAAGAATTCTGCAAGCAATCAGTTATCAAATAATGGTAAATATAAAAGATGTGCAGAATTGGGAACATCCCAACCCAGCTTGGGGCAATGCCCTCTCTTTATTATCCTATCAATTGACTAAGCTCATCTCAGACAAAGTGAGGTTAAGGGAATTCACCTAGAGTATCATGCACCATTAAACATCAGGGCTGCCTATAGGAACTTCTGCAGTGCCAGACTTATTAGCCAAAGATGTGCCCAAAAAGGGATAAACAGTTTTCTTAATCATGTGCAACAAAAGAATAGCATCCTAATCATGTATTTCATGTATGTCAAGAGGAAGTCCATCAATAATTTTATAATTATGATATATTAGATTTGAGCATCCATTGTAGGCGATTAATTTTTGTTCATATCTTCATCTGTGGGCACTTCAGTAAACTATTCAGCTCACTCCTTTTTCATGCCTTTGTGAAGACAATTGGAAATGTTTGCTTGTCAATTATGGTGACTTTTTTTTTTTTTACAGAGTTAACTGGGTTTTAATACGCTCTAAATATGTCAAGATCCCACCATTATATCTGAGGGGTTTGTTTACTCAAGATAGGAGCTATATTTAAACTTTAAAAACTGGAAGGTAAAGTGTGCCCTAAATAAAGGATCTCTGTGAATGCATTAAGAACCTATTGCTGCATATCTAGAAATGTGAATTGTGTGAGGGAATGAGAGGAGCTAAATTAGCTAATTATTGAGGTCCAGCAACATGGTGGCCATGAACGCTGTAGAACCTTCAATGCCACTAAATGGCACTTACTGTCCTTCAGATTTAAAGGGGGGGAGGGAATGGCTGGATTTTTTATTTCACAAGAATTCTATGTTCTCATATCACACTTCACATAATTCTTTAAACCCTGTTGCAACCTACGTGCTTTCCACATTCATTGGATGTCAAGTTTTTGGCTTCTGCTTGTGATTCAAGACTGTAAACTCAACTCAGTCGGCATCTAGCCTCGGACATACTATATACATAAATCTTCCCTGTGCCCTATCCTCTCTCTCCTCTTTATAGTCACATTTATTATATCTTTTATACCTTCTGTGTCAACAGTCCCCAACCTTTTTGTCACCAGGGCCAGTTTCGTGGAAGAGGGTTAACATCATTGCCCAGAGGATCGTGGGTTGCCCTCTCCCCTCTTTGGAAGAGCTTTATAGCTCCCGCTGCCTTAAGAAAGTTCAAAACATTCTCAAAGATCCATCTCATCCTGGGCACCCTTTTTTTTTTAACTATTACCATCTGGCAGACGGTACAGGACAATAAAAACAAGGACAAATAGGCTGAAAAAACAGCTTCTATCCCAGGGCAGTAGCTCCGTTGAATTCTATTGTACAGGGCAATATTAATGCAATTTCAGGGGTTCTCAATTCAATTGTATAGAATGCGAAGGATGTGTGTTTGTGGGGGTTTTTTATAGTTATAGCATGCACTGAAGATGGCATTTAATTTCGTTGTATGAGGTGCAATGACAATAAAGTAAAGTAAACTAAAAATGATTTTTCCATGGATTGCGGGGGGAAGAGGAGGAGGGGCACACAACCTATCTCCCTCGCATACGCAGTGTACAGTAGGATTCGTGCCCTTATGAGAATCTCATGCCTGATGTTCTGAGGTGGAGCTGAGGCAATGATGTTAGCACTGAGGAACAGCTGCAAATACAGATGCAGCTTTGCTCATTTGCCTGCCACTCACCTCCAGCTGTGAGGCCCAGTTCCTAACAGGCCAGGTACCAGGTTGGGGATACCTGTTCTTTGCCACCTACATGTATTGTTCATTTTGGATATTTTCATGTTGTTTCCTAATGGCTGTACTGGGCCCCCTTAGGCCAAGGGTCTTCAAACTTGACAGCTTTAAGACTTGTGGACTTCAACTCCCAGATTTCCTGAGCTAACATGACTGGAGGAGGAATTCCGGGAGTTGAAGTCTACAAGCCTTAAAGCTGTCAAGTTTGAAAACCCCTACTTAGGCTGATCAGTGGCTGATTTGATTTAATTTGATTCATATGAATTCGTTTTCACCCTAGTTAGGTTGATTGCTGGTTGGTTGGTTGGTTGATTGGTTGGTTGGTTGGTTGGTTGGTTGGTTGGTTGGTTAAATTGATGGCCATGAAATCGGGTGAAATAGTCCCCTTCTGAAGAGAAATTGGTGACTGAATTCTTTTCTGGTACATGAAACTAAGTTGGCTGACAAAAAATGAAATGATGCACTTCAACCATTCAAAATACAGAATGACAACCAGCACCGAGATAAAACGTCCATTGAAAGCAAGATAAAGCAGCAGTTAATTAAATATTTTTCCCTAAATTTTTTATTTTTATTTTACATATACAGTGTGGCGCCTAAGCATCATACATTTTGGTGCAAACAAAAATAACAAAATTAATCATATATCTTACATTCATCAAACTTATATAATTCTAATGTTAATACATATATATGTATTAAATTATAATCCTTCATTATTTAATTATTCTAATGCCAATCACCATATTGTTTAAACATACATGATAATTTCATTATTCAATTTCTTCTTTTGTTTTTATATTTTAAAAAAAATCTCTTTTGATGAGCAGTGCGATTCCAGGTTCTGAGAATGATCGTGTCCTTTCATGATGACATGGATGGGACTGTCCAATTTGATGGGTCGTGCTCTGAACCCTTCCCAATCAAAAACGGTGTCAAACAGGGATGCGTTCTTGCCCCTACACTCTTTGGAATATTCTTCTCCTTACTCCTCTCATATGCATTTGACGAGTCTGATGACGGCGTATTCATACGCACCAGGAGCAACGGTGGATTATTCAACATCGTGCGTCTGTGAGCCAAAACGAAAGTTACGAAAGTCCTCATCAGAGGAACCCCCAGTCTGTCATCTGTACCTCTATAACTGTCTGGTTTGGTTCTCTAACCCAACCAAAAAGAGGGCTGTAAAATTATTTACAGAGCCCTCACATCCCAGATATAAACTGTTTTAACCCTTACCCTCAAACGACGCTATAGAACATTGCACACCAGAGCAACTAGATACAAGGACAGTGTTTTCCTAAATGCCATTTCTCTGTTAAACAAATAATTCCCTCAACACTGTCCAACTATTTACAAGGTCTGCACTACTATTACTATTAATCTTCTCATCACTCCTGATCATCCATCCCCTCCCACTTGTGACTATATGACTGTAACTTTGTCCCTCGTATCCTTACAATTTATATTGACTGTTTCCGAGTATGATTTGATTGCTTATTGTACCCTATGACTATTATTAAGTGGTGTACCTTATGATTCTTGACTCTAAACAAATTTATCTTTTCTTTTATGTATACTAAGAGCATTTGCACCAAGACAAATTCCTTGTGTGTCCAATCACACTTTGCCAATAAAGAATTGAATTCTATTCTATTCTATTCTATTCTATTCTATTCTATTCTATTCTATTCTATTCTTAGAAAGACAACATTGTATTGCATTCACTGGGTGAGGTTCCTTCTCCTAGCAAGGATTTTGAAAGATTGGTTTTTTAAAAAATAAAATAAACAGTTAAATGAGACTCAAAGTGATGATTGCAAAAAGATACAAATGCGCTAAGAATTTAGGTGGTTTTGAATTGAGAATTTGTGAGTGGGAAATTGTTGTTGTTTTGGTTTTCTGGAAAGATAACAGGATAAGAAGATACTTTGAATGTTGGGCACTAGAGGGAACCAGAGGAAACTAAAAAATATTTAATAGGAAGAACACTTAGGGTTAGACACGTTAATACAAAAATGGAAGAAAATATTCGAACAACAAATACTTTTATGGAGATCTGGACTCCATAATTTAGACTCAGAAATAAAAGAGACTGAGAAATTAATTGTAAGAATATCAAACATCACAGGTGGATGATGGAAAAATGCTGTACGGAAGAGTAAACTGTACTGGCTAAAACTGAAGTTGATTTGAATGTGAATTTACATAAGACAAGCTATGAAAATGATATGCCAATATATGACACTGGATGATATGCCAATATATAACACTGGATATTCAAATGAAACCAATCAATGTACCACTTGGGCAGGGGTGGGATTCAACTGGTGTTACTACTGATTCGGTGACTAGTTTTGTACGTGCATGCGTGCTTCATGCACACTCACATCTGATGCACACTGCACATATGTGTAAAACAGCCTTAGGCTGTGCTGCCCAGACAGCTGTAAAGTGCTGTGCATAGGTGTGCAGCATTTGAAAAGCCTCTTTTTCCCTACTTTTTCAATCTCAGCTGTGCTGCGCAAAGCAGCTGAGGTTGAAAAAGCAGGAAATAAAGGACAGGTAAGAGCCCGGGCGGGCGGCTGGGCCAAACAGCAGCAAACACAGAACCTGTTTGGTGTCTGCTGCTCTTCAGAGCTACCAGCTCTATAGAACAGGGCAGAACCAGTAGCATCCCACCCCTGCACTGGGGTTAGTGTTAATTGAGCTTAGTCATGGAATGGCAGCTGTGTTAGATTCTGCTACTTTTGGGCTACCAGTGCTATAAATTTTCTTAGCAAAGAGTTATGTTTTGGCACATAAGAGGAGTAAGCAAAATTAGAAAATAGATATAGTATTGCAGGTATTATTATATCTATGTTTCTTAATCACTTATATGTTGTTTATTTGTTAGAATATTTTTTCAAATAATTTTGGGTTTTTTAAAAAAGAATGAATATTAAAATATTGTTTTCTTAATAGTGATATTTTTGTAATATGACCAGTGAACAATATAACTACTATTATATCATCCACTGAAAATGTAATAAATCAAAAACCATTCTTTGCTTTCTTGACTCCCCATCTACCCAGAATAAATTATCAAAGGTTATCCAGTATTTAGCTATTTCCATAGTAAATGGAACAAGATAAAACATACTTTGAGGCTGCCCTTGGATTTCTTCTTCTCACCCTAAACTATGGCCTTTTATATATTATGTCAGTTTTACTGTCATGGAAACACCATTTCACTGTTGTAATAATTTCTGCTGTAAAACACAGCTGTCTAACAAATGCATGCTGGAGTCATTTTCCTTCAGCATCTGTTAAACTTCAAATTGGAACTCCTAGTGTATACAAATGAAAAGACACTCTTGGTAGAATACATCAATTTTAGAAGAGTGAGATGAAATTAAAGAGTTTAGCCTTCCTTGGCTCCCTTTGTGTCTAATTTAGGCCTCTCTGACCCATTGCCATAATTGTTGTGCTTGTGCCAGCTGGCTCTAGCTGTTAAGAAAATCAGTCTTCTATGCAGAATGTAGAACAATAAACTATTGCAGGAGGATCTTGACCTCTAAAGGATATAAAGGCACACAAGCACAGAATGGTAACCCTTCACTACAGATTCCAAAGCTCTAAACACTTGAAGAATTTGACAATGAAACTTATAATCAAGTAATATTCTAGGTCTCAAGTTCTCCACTCTGTTTGGAAAAGGCAAAGAGAAGTAGAAATATATTCAAATGATGCCAAGACTAAACAGTGGGGGGAAAAACTAAGAGGCCAAAGAGACAATGGGTACTGGAAGAATTCACACAGGAATGAAAGGAAGAGGTGATGATAATTGCTTGAATTCTTCAAGATAGAATCAAGACAGCTGTGGGAAAGAATATGTATAATTCTGCTTAAATTAATCTTCCATAGCTTTCCCTAACATAGTCTTTTAAAGAGCCTAATATGTATCAGAGGTTGGGAGATATAGCAAAGTTTGCAGAGTTGATAGGTCTTCCTAGACTTTAACACAGTTGTCTTTTCTAATTGTAAATGTTAAACAACTAGGAATTTCCAAATAAAATAATTTACAATTATGTTATGTTTGATTTTTAATTTGGAAAGGGGATATTCAAAGTTAGTAGGGTTTTTTTTTGCCAT
Organism: Laticauda laticaudata; assembly: GCA_004320025.1. Lineage (NCBI taxonomy): Eukaryota > Metazoa > Chordata > Lepidosauria > Squamata > Elapidae > Laticauda > Laticauda laticaudata. The sequence continues at coordinate 34,770 of BHFT01008859.1, forward strand.
GAGTAAAACTATAGTGAGTCCTTTGTACTTTGCAAATTCCAAATATTCACATGCTAGCAAGATACCTGTGCTTAGGAATGAAACTATGTGACTGGGCTTTGAAGGAAAAATTCAGTTCACAAACCATTGATTTAGTGGTAGTCAGTGATTGAAACACATAAGGGTTTCCTTTCCTTTCCTTTCCTTTCCTTTCCTTTCCTTTCCTTTCCTT
>BHFT01008860.1:0-12833 GCA_004320025.1 Laticauda laticaudata
TTTGTGCAGCTCAAAACTTCTTGCGCGGATGAAATTGCAGTGGACGGATGCTCGAGGGATAGAGCGTATGAAACACGTAAGCAGTGAGTACACAACAGATGCATAGCATTTTCCAACGGATCGCAAGCTTTTTTTAACCTTTTACAACCTCTTTGCATCCGTAAGTGCAGTGGGACAGGGGCTTAAATAATAAAAATGGAAGTTAGAAATAGGGAAACAAAATAAAGAAGATATGTTAAAAGAGATAAATAAATATTATGACTGGTATGTTGAATATTATATTAATATTGTAAAATTGATATGTGGAATATTATGACATTTGACAATGAGGAAGTTGAAGATATTTCACATCAGTGGTGGTATTCAGCAGGTTCTGACTGGTTCTGGAGAACCGGTAGCGGAAATTTTTAGTTCAGTGAAGCTGCAAATGGCACCTCTGACTGCCCTCCCCATCTATTCTCTGTCTCCTGAGTACCAGCTGATTGGCTTTGTCTTCTTTTATTGCCCTACATAGAAGGGAGCTGGAAAGCAGGTTAGTGGGGTGGGGAGGGAATGGGATTTTGTGGTTACCTTCCCCCTGGAGTGGGGTAGGAATGGACATTTTACAGAACCCTTCCCCTGCCACGCCCACCAAGCCATGCCCCACAGAACTGGTTGTAACTTTTTTTTAATTCCACCATTGTTTCACGTGTCCCACTGCATTGCAAGATTGATGTCTAAAGGAACATCAGATCAATGTAGTTTTCCTCTATTGGAGATTTCTAAGGAGATCAGATAATTGCTATGTGATCTATCTCCTTCAGGATTCAAATCCAGCCACCGCTTGTACAGTCGCAAAATTCTGTGCTGCTATAATGCTATTAAGGGGAAAAAAACCTAAAAAACTAAAGATCCTTATTCATATTACTAAGTTGCTTAGTTATTTTCTAATAATTTTTGGAGAATGCATTTATTTTAATGTTTAACTTTTGCACTGGTCTATGACTGTAATAAAGATTCTCTTCTGTATGAGAGTTAGCAAGTTTTTCCAGTACCTATTTGCCCCTATGTGTTAAAAAAAAGATGACATCCCTTTATGCTATCTGACTTAGGAAAAAGCTTTTGGCTGCAAGTAGAAATGCATCTACTGTAAAAATGTATTTTACCTTAGCACAAGAGTACCCAAAATACCATGATTAGTTGCATCAAAAACTGCAAATAAAGCTAAAACTATACATTGAGCTAAATGGAAACCCACACACACAGCCAGAAGCTACAGTTGAGTTATTACTATATGAAAAATAAATTTGTTTTTTCTATATGGAAGAATGGAAAATTACCAGTATTAGATAATAGGCTCCATTATTCAGACTAAAATGAATTTATTGTCCAAAAGAGTTTCTCTTCCAGAAGAAAGAGAAGCAGAAAGGAAACTGCCTAAACAGCAGAGGAACAAAAGTTCCACTCCTGACAAGATAATTTTGGGAAACTCAGAAAAAGACTAGAAAAATGATAATGAATCATCCATGTAGCAAAGTTGATAAACTCTACTTACCAAGGAAAATATTGCATACCTTATACCTATAGTGTAAATGACCCAACAACCTTCGTAAATAATAAATAAATATTTGTAAATTGCTGGAAGATTTTGATAGTAATTATTAGGAAAAAATGGATAAAATTAGGTATTTGTGTGAGAAATTATGATTTATTTAATGATTCCGAGGGAAATTAACTTCTCAATACATGGTAATTATTTTGCTATCTTCTATCGGTTACAATAATGGAAGATAGATTACTATTAGCACTTACACTGGGTTACATTCTTTTTGAAACTGAACAGTATAGCTCACAACCTTAAGTCTATTTTCTTGTACATGACTATCTTTTCTATTCACTATTGAGGGATTAACTAGTTTTTGCAGTAATTTTGCATCCATTAAAAACAATTGCACTCATTAATATTACTGGATTTGTAATATTCAAGAAGTACGGGAAGAACTGTGAAATTTGAGTATAAGGAGAATAGAACACATTAACTTCCCTGTTTTGGAGACTAGAATTTAGTCTCATTTGAAAATGAAATTGCAGTTGACTGAATTCATAAAATATACTAAGGAATAATATAATTGACTTGGGTTTAGTTTAGTATACAAATCTGAAATAAAGTTCTAGTCCAGATTCCTGAATTAAATGAAAGTGTCAAGGCTAGCAGAACCATCAAAGAACTTTGTCCATCAGAAGACAAATGCCTCAAGGAGTTGAATCAGAAGACTGAGGTACTTGATACATAAAAGGAAATAAATGCTACACATTGTTTCTTCCTGCCAACCCTTTTCTATTTCAAAGACAGAATAAGATTTATTTTGTCAAAGTTTTAGAATTCAGTCTTACATTTTATAGGTTTGCCATGTTTAGGTTTTCTTGAAAACATCCTATTTTCTTCCACCTGCACATCTTCAGCCAGGAAAAAAAAATATTCCCAGTAATTGAGCCTGAACTGTAAATTTTGGGACTACTGCGGAGGGTGATGTGCAGTGTTCAGAAGGAAAAACAAGATGATGACAAATTCCTACAGTACATTCTAAAAAAAGTCATTAGAGGTTTATTGTATCTCAGAAAGTAAACATCTTAAGTAAGTCAAAAGATCCAGGAATCCAAGAATAGGAGTCATCTACAATGTACAGAGTAAGGACGATAACAGCCACTTAAGTAGGCATACAGTACATGCAGAAGACTGGCAGAGAATATCCTCTAATCTAGAGAATCTACAAACTAAAAGTCAGATGATACAATGAAAATTCTATCTCAAGACAGTTTCTTGTGTGCATGCTTTTTAGATCAAGTTAAATCCAAAAACATTAGGGAATTCATAGAATCAGATAAATTCCTGGAAGCTTGAATTCAGACAAATCAGTCATCAGTAGACACATAAAAATAAACTACAATATATACAAACACTATTCATAGAATCACAGGGCAGGAAGGGACTTTGGAGGTCTTCTCTTCAACCATCTGGCTCAAGGCAGGAGATCTTATATCCTCCCAGTAAAATAGTTGTCTAGTCTATTCTTGAAAAACGTCTGGAGACAGACAGGCTGTTCCATTGATTGTTCTGTGTCAGAAAATTTCTCCTAGATTCCAGTTGGATCTCTCCTTAACAAGCTTCCACCCAACATTTCTTGTCTTGGCTTCAAGTGCTTTGGAGAATAAGTTGACTCCCTGTTGTTATTTTTCTTGAAAATACTCTCAATAGTCCCAATGCAGGTCCCTTATTCTTTTTTTAAAATGATGCAGGCATTTATTTTTTTAAACAATGTTTTTATTGTTATTAAAAAAAGTTAAACAATCATTCAATATTGTAATTCTTTGGTTTTAAAACTTGGTTTTTGCTCCCTCTTGTGGTTAATATGGAAATGTTGAAGAGTTAACGCTTGCTCCCTCCTGTGCCTGGCGTCTAAACTTTAAATGTAACACATTGAAGGCAAATCAGATCACTTTCAAAATATACTGTATTTTGCAATCAATAATTTATCTTCAAGTTCAAGTAATCCACAGAGTAAATCTTCCAGATTCTCAAGAGAAGGCCCTGCCCATCTTGATGGGCTACACCGGAAAGGTTATTTATCATGGCAGGCAGAGAGAGGCATTGCTGGGAGTGTGTTTGGTTTATGGTTTTGTGCCTTGGAAACTCTGAACTTTTCTTGCCAAGTCAGCTTTTTTTAAAAACAAGTTTTATTCAGTTTTCCATATTTTAATGTCTCTTTTTAGTGAACAACATGATTACAGGTTTCATATATACATACAAATATGACCATGGTTACATATTCAATTTTTATATCCAATTCCTTATCTTAACAGTACTTTTATACATTTTCTATTTTATTGTATTATTCCAAATATTTATCTCATTAATTAATTTACTTATGATAACTTCATAATCATTATACTTTAGTACTTTTAACTGTCACATTTGTATATTTCATCTTAAATTCTAATTTAAAAAAAAGACACTTCTATAAATGGTTTCCCCCCTTGAAATCTCATATAAGTGCGCTACCTCTAAGTTATAATTCATTTATTTTTCACCCCTTTTATATCTCGCTAAAACATTTAAACATTACCTAAAAACATTAAACTTAATAATCCCTTTAAAACTACATAGCATATATAAATCAGATTCTGCATTATTTTTCTCCTTTTAAATTTCATTAAATTCACCCCCCCCAAAAAGGACATATTAATCTACTCATTCAAACAGTAAAACAATCCTAAACCCTAAAGTTAATTCCATTTCAAGCTTTCCTCCTATATCATTTCATTTATTTCCATTATTTAACACATATTCCATTAATTGTTCTATTCATATTTAAACCAAAAAAAGCCAACATTCCAATCTTAAAATATTTCAATATATCTAATATACTTATTCCATTATTTGTTACAATTAATAAAGAGAGAGCATTAGATTCCATTATCCAAAAAATAACAATTTGTTTTTCCATCTTGTCAGTCTATATGTCCCTATTTTGTAACTTATAAATTTATTTATATTACCCCTCAATACCTTGCAGAATCCCTTTCTATATATAATCATCCATTATCTGTGTCCAATTAAGGATTTCCCCATTTTTTTACAATTCCCATATTTCTTCGTTTCCAAATCCTGTTTCTTGTCCTTTCTTTCTCCATCTTTTTTCCTTTGTACTTTCACTCGTGTTTATCCCTTATTTATAGCTTTCCTTTCACCTTTGAATTCTGCTGACTCTTTTTCCCTTTTTTAATTTTTCAGATATTCCCTTTCTATTTAAATTTCTTAAATCTCTTGTATTTATTTCCAATTCTTTTCTTCTTTCTTTCAAGAGTTCTTGGTTCTCGATGATCACTAAAGATGGTCTCTTCTACGATTTGCTCCACCTCTTCTGCCTTTTTGTCTTTGGTTGTTCATATTCTGCTGTCGCATTTTCAATAAATTTTAAAGCAAAACCCAGCGATTCACCTTTGTTCTTGTAGTGTTTCTTTCATTTTCTGAATATAATTTTTAATACCAGAAGAGAAATCGCCATTTTACAACTTTTTGATTTGCAATTTTATCTTTAAAGTTTATTTCCAACTGGCAACTTTTCTCCTCTCAAGTTCTTAAGTCTCTGCTAATCCAGTGCCAAATTATGTCAGAATCAGCAACTAATCCAAAAGGCAGATCTCCTAATTCTTTGTTACAATGTTTCAATTTTTCAAAGTTCTTGCTTTATTGTATCAATTTCCATGCATTTTTCAAGAAACAAGTTTTTTTTTTTAAAAAAAAATGAGTTTAACTGAGATGGCATCTTTTTTATTAGCTAAGTCTTCACCCCCTCTTTTCTTTTTCTTCTCTTTTTATTCACAGCTTTTTAAACCACAATTTTCCAACAAGAAAAATATCAATCCAGTTGACATTAAATTCTTCTTTTTTCTAGTTAATGTCTATAGTTCAGCTTTATTAGTGCCAATATAAAATCAAAGTATACTTATCCAAGTTGATTATATAGTTCCTTCTCTAGCTTCTCCGTTCTGCGGTTTCGAAGCCCCGACACTTTCAAAAGCGATTCACACTTTTTTTTTTCTTTCTCTCCGCTGCTTAGATTCTTTCTTAAAGATTCTTTGAAATGTTAATCCTGGAGGTATCTTCCATTTGATTATATCGTCATGTTCCTCCTGCTGTTCGCTTCTTTCTCTCTCTCCTGCACAATCTTATTCCAGTCTAATCTTCCCCTTCAGGGTAGCCATTTTAGAGCACCGCTTCAGGCGTCTTTGGGAGGGAGCAATTGTCAAGCTGGGGAGGGGGTTTGTGACTCTCCTCTACCCAGCTGACAGTCTCCCCTTCCTCCACCACCCCTACAAGGTAGCTTCTGCCCTGAATCCAAAAGATTGGGATTCTCAGACACTGAAGCATGAACCAAAGCTGCGCATGATCGCGGTCAGCAGTCCGTGTTTGGGGAAGCTCAAAACAGGAAGTGCCAAGTCAGCTCTGGTGGGTGTATTTCAGTTTGGCTTGGTGGATTTAAGTTTTTTTGGTGGACTGACTTTTTGATGCAATTTTCCATTGTTTTATGGATTATTAGCCATTACTTTGTGGACTAACTTTGGCCTGCTTGTGGCTAGATTTGAGACAATTCTGAGGCTGGCTGAAAGGAATTGCTGGGGAACATTAATAAAAATTATCTTTTGTGTGTGTGAACGAGGGGGCAAAATATATAGTCACCAATGGGTCCCTACATTGTTTTAAAAAAAATTAAATCTTAATTTTAGAAATTTAATTTTTACAAAAAATGTTTTTTAAAAATATGTTTTAGTAAGTCTAAGGATATTCTCAGCATCTAGGTTATGGTTGTCCTAAAAAGGTGGTATTTTAAGAGGCAACTGGATTTTCTGATTTTTTTTTTTGAAGACGTTTCACTTCCCATCCCAATTTCTTCATTTAAGGCTGAAGGAACTTCATCCAAGAAGCTGAAGAAACTTCTTGGATGAGAAGTAAAACGTCTTTAAAGAAAACCAGGAAGCCTCCTGAAAAGCACCTTTGGCATATTTTAGAAAGGCTTTATTTTAAGATCCTAACTGGTGGAGTTATTTTAAAAATTCTAAAATTTCAAAAACTAGAAGATTTTAAAAAACTAAAATTTTATTTAAAACAAAAAGAAATAGCTTTATGCAGTTTTTAAACAATCTTGGGTCCCTTCCTTCTTTTAAAAATTGGTCTTCTTCAGGTTAATGTTGAAATAATACTTAAAAATTAATCATTTGCTCATACTTGTCACTAATGTTGAATTCTCTCTTGTAGCTAGTGCTGTAGTCCTGATGCCATTCCTTCGCTCTCCTCTCTCCACCTTTCTTCTTCTTTTGCTTCTTTAACTTTACTTTTCCTCTTCTCCAAGCGAAGCACTTCACTGCGTCTTCTACCTTTCACCTTTGCTGCCAGTTTTGCATGCCACTTTACACTACTGTCTGCTGCATACATCACTATTTACACTCATTGGCAATGCTATTAGGTGCATATTTGCTGTGCCCATAATTGCTGTCAGCAACATTGCCCAATACCACTGCCACGAACTGTACATATTGACTGCAATGCCACCTGCACTGATTGAGCCAAACACCAGTTGTATACCCCAGCCATTTTTTCCCCATTTTCTTTTCTTCCTTCCTTCCTTCTGTTGTTTCTTTTCCTTTTCCTCTTTAACTTTTACTTAACTTTGCTTAATTTTATTTTTCTTCTTCCTTTTCCACCCTTTCTGAAACATCATGCTGGGTCATTGCTTTTGTCTGTCAGTTATGCAGCACCAATTCTTTCATTGTCCTTTTCTTCTCATCATTTGCTTCTTTTACTTTAACTTTGCTTGAACTTTAGCTCTCTTTCACTTTTTTCTCCCATGGCACACAACTGTTTTTATCTGTTGTGATGTAAGGCTGCTGCCCATCACTGCCATCTACAATAATTACACTCTTACCTAGGAATCAACTGTCAAATCCAACTTCAGGAATTTCTGTAAAGTTTATTTCATTCCTTGATTGCTTCACTTTGTAATGTTTAAGGTTAATGCATAAATCTGTATGATTACCCATATTGATTTATCCTAAATGATTATTTACCTATGCTTATTTGAAATTTGTTTATAAATTTATATATGTTTATTTAGTTTATAAGCTTTATAAAATCAAAATTTGATATAATGGACTTGCATGCAGTATATAATTTTTTGTTGCAATTTACATCTTTTGCATACATTGGAACAGATATTTATCCCACATAATATATTTGTTGCATGCAAACATTATGAATGATGTAATTTGCTTCACTTATATGATACTATCATCAAAACATTAAATCTACACAGTACTTAACTATCTAGGTCAATCTTAATTGAATCTATTAGATAAGAGTTCATTATTTTTCCAATATATTTTCTCTTAATTTGGGTAAAAAGCAGTCTTTCTACTAAAAGTCACATATCCTAGAAATAGCTATTGGACAGTAGTTTCAAAACATCTGTGTTTTCGTGACTTAAAATGAGATTTTGAAAAGATCATCATTCCTAAATAGGTAAAAACAAATGATTTATTTCTTTAATTCTGTTCTTATTCTCTTGCCACACTCTGCATGATTTTTAAATAATATTCCATCCACTCAGAAAGAGAGTAAATTGGCTACAATTTTAATAAGACAGAGAGCATCTTTCCCTTCATTCTTTTTAATCTATTTCAACAACTTGAGGAATGACTTTTCAATTCATGTGAGGGCTGGAATGAAATATTGAAGAGAGACGTCTTCATGTAGTAAGATGAAATGAACAATTCTCTTACTTGCAATATCTGCAAGACACAAATCCATGTTTTAAAAAATAACAATACCCAATATGAAGCATGGTAACTGGTGAAGTGCTTCTTATTCAATAAAGAGTCTATACATCCTCAACTTATGACTATAATTGAAACCAGAAATCTGTTCATGTCATTACAGTCATAAGTCAAGGCAAACATGTTATTGGAAGTATTTTCCTGGTCTTTCTACTGGAATGAGACAACTCGCCATGGCCATCTTGGCAGTCAACTCACCATGGTCAACTTGCCATGAGACAACTCACCAGAGGCCAATTCATTGCAGCATGATTCAACTCCATTATTTAACATAATTAAAAAATATTTTAATTTTTGTCATTCACATTTCATTTTGTTTCTCCTTTTTCATACTTTAATTATTCAACACCATTTCTTCAAAATTAGCGAAAGGCTTGTCTCATGGTGAGCTGTCCCACAGCAAGTTGGCCATGATGAGTTGTCCCATGGCGAGTTGATACAGTGAGTTGTCCTAGACCCCTTTCTATGGATGGTGTGAGAAAAGTATGGTTGTTGTTAATCAAATCTATTTTTTCAACAAAAGACAGCAAAAATAATTATACATTGTGGTTGCATGACCATGGAACACAACCGGTCATAAACTTGACTGGCCTGAGGTACAACTATTTACAATGGCCAAGGGTGCTCTATGGTTCAAATGGTTTTTAAAGGACCCTGTAAGTTGAGGATTATTTGACTGGAAGAATATAAAATCTTCCTCGGCACTTGATCATAAGAATTTCAGTCTCAGTAGTGAATAGGAAACTCAGAATTTCAGTTCTGCATGATATTTGTCATAACAAAACAAGATTTTTAAATAAAAAACCAGTAAATAATGAGAAAAATATAAATCATGGAAAAGTCATCAAGGAATCATTAATTATTTACTGTAAAGGTAAGATTAAATGCAATCTTCAAATCTTAGAAAAAACTTTGAAGGAAAAACAAAAAAGAACTGCAACAACTGCACTACAAATCCATTTTTTTGCTGGTGGCCATGAGTTCACATTAAAAGGCAAGATATATCTAACAATAATCCAAAACTGTATGGAATAGCAGTTCTCCTAAAATCTGTTGAAGTGGTCTATTACTGGGACAGAATTTAGCCAAACAGTAATTATGAATTTGCAGTAGCGTGACAAATAGTCCTGTAGCCAGCAGGATAATTTGCCAGTCTGCTAAAGTCATGGATCTGAGACTACCAAACTGATATTGGTATCAATATGCATATTTGTCTTGGATAAATATTTTTATTTAGTTTTTTATTGTTTTATAGTATTTTATTGTTTGTTGCGTATTTTAATTATAAGCCACCCAGAAGCATTAAAATGGACAACTGCAGAAATTGAGTAAAAACAAATATCTGATCTAGAACTGATCCTCCATTGAACATTGGTTCAGCCTGAATAAATTAACAATCAGACATTTTTATTTTATAGAAAAGAATGACAATTTTTATCAAATATTTTATGCACCTAGATATTAAACTGATTAAAAGACTAGTAAAAAAGGAACACTTACTGCACAGTGCTTTTGTGGGGTTGACTTGTTGTCCTGCAAGGAACTGGAGAAGTCTCTTAATATCAATGCGTGCCTCAACCATATTCAAAGGGTCTCTTTCGTGAGAAGAGTTTTGAGAATCATCACAAGATACTAAAATACAAAACAGAAAGTATTTTGTACTCTACAACCAGACTGGTAAAGTTAGCTATAAATTCCACAACATTTAAAACATTATAATCAGTGCCACCTGATATAAGAGCAATCTGAAAATAGCCAAGTAGTTAATATAGGTAGTCCTTGACCTATGATCACAACTGAGCCCAAAATTTATGTTGCTAAGACATTTGTTAAATTTTGTCTCACTTTATGACCTAACTTGCCACAGTTACTAAGTGAATAATTGCAATTGTTAAGTTAGTAAGACAATTGTTAAGTAAATCTGGTTTTCCCATTGACTTTCCTTGTCAGGTTAAAAAAACTGTTCACATGACCCCAGGACTGCTATGGCGTGTCATTTAATGGGGTGAAAAAAAAATTTTTTTTCAGTGAGGGGTTTTAAAAATATGTGTTTTTACACCAAGAATTTAAATCTGCTGTTATTTTTGCAACTGCACAACATTTAGCTTGGTATGGTAAATCCGTGTCTGATCATATTCCCCACAAAAGTTTCTTGTAATCCAAATACTGATAACTATCTTCACAAAATTATACCTTATGCTACAAAAATAGTTTTTTTCTGCATGCATATTATCTAGCTAAGCAAAAAATAATCCTTGCAATTATAAACATCAGAATGCAATTATCTGAAATATTTAAGCAATGTTCATCTAATCTTGTTTTGATTTGTTCAACATCAGCTGCCAACTTGCTTCTTAGCCTCTGATGTGACCTGTTTCACACATCTCTCCATTGATTGGGCATGACAATTAGCTTCTTTATTTCCACTGTAGTCAGTTTGCACATCAAAGGTAGCTCATATACATCTTCAGATCAGTCTATCAGTTTCAGCAAAGTAGATGCTCTGGTATTGATTCAAGGCATTTTTCTTGCAGATACAAAAAATCTCCCAGCACTTCATCATCTGCACTCTCAAGTCAATGATCTTTTGCACACCAGCTCTCCTCTTGAATGTCATCTCAATACAAGAGTATCTGGATTAAAATTTCACTGAAAGCATACTATGCACTCAATGGTTGACAAAACAACATCTACTACAGCCTTCTTTTGCAGTCTGACTTGCTGCAGCTAGAACAACACATGACACAGACTTTCAATCCAGGAATATTTTACTTGGATGTTGAACCAGCAAGTGTAGTACACACCAATGACATATTCCACTATCATTCTTAAGTTTTGGAGAGTTTTGCCTTAAAAGCCACACTTGGAACACATATTCGACAAAGTCTATTTGCAGTTGTCAACCAGTATGAATGGCTTACAGAGCTGATTTCTAGGGGAGCCACATCTGTGGGAAGTTCTCCAGTCCTCATGGCCTGCATGATTCTATATCTATAAGCTTGATCAGTAGAGAGATCCTTTACAACACCATCACTCAGTGAAATGAAAGGCTCACCAATTGAAACAGTGTTCTAATATTTGAGGGGCTGCCACAGAGAGGAAGGGGTCAAGCTATTTTCCAAGGCACCTGAAGGCCAGACAAGGAATAATGAAATGGAAGCTAATTAAGGAGAGAGATTCAACCTAGAAATAAGGAGAAATTTTCTGACAGTGAGAACAATCAATCAATGGAACAGATTGCCTTTGGTAGCTGTGGGAGCTTCATCACTGGAGGTTTTTAAAAAGAGATTAGACTGCCATTTGTCAGAGATAGTATAGGGTTCCCTGCTTGGGCAAGATGTTGGACTATATGACTTATACTACAAGATCCCTTTCAACTCTGTTAATCTGTAACTCTAGTGAATGAAGGATCAATATCAAGTTTGTTGTAGAGTCTAGCACATTGCCAATTTTATCTGCCCATTTGTTGTTAGACAAGTTCTTCTGATCCAATTTTATGATTATGCCACAGGGATAACTCATTCGTGTGAGGAACACATACTGATCAGATCAATTTCTGGTCAAGCTTAACTTCTTCTAAGTGCATGGCACCTTCACAGCCAGTATTAACATTTGTAAAATTTCCTCCAATAATCTTCAAGCTTTTGTCAATGCCTTTCTTCTTCATGAAATACACCAGATTATCTACAACCACTTTTCCTGTTTTTGAGCTGCTTCCTGGAGTGAAATGATAAAGATATCTTCCACCTGGCTCACTATACATAGAATAATGTTCTTCTTTGATGGTACTGGGGAATTTCTGACTTGAATTATTTGCTTTCAGCATAGCTTTAGTTGCATCTATATCAAAGAAGATGCATTCTATTTCACCCTTCTTACAGAGCTCATCAAATTCTTGACCTAGGGTCTTCATAATTTTCCCTGGGCTTTCTTGATTTTATTGTGGTCAACTACAAGTCTCTTGTTTCATCAGTGCTCAAACCAGCATCTATGAAGGTGGCTGTAGTAATGGCAGCAGTGGCATGTAGACCAACACCATATGCTCTGCAAAGCGACATTTATTATTTCTAATCTATCATATTCTGTCTTTTCTTTTGAAGTAGAGGGCACATGTGCTTAATCTAAAACCTCTTCATAACTTCCATCACTTTCTTCTTCATATTCATCAAAGACGTCTGTCATTTTCATCACAAGAGATAATTTGTCAGTATCAAAATATATGGAATACTTCTCTGCTTATATTCAGTGAGCCTTCGTCTCTCGTCATATTGCAGCTTTGCCTTTTGACAAGTCATTTCTGCTCAGGTACACCTGCCAAATCAATCTTGTCTCTCTGGCCTTTAACAAAAGCAAGTTCCTTCAATGGTATCTTCATCTCCTTAGGACAGATACAATTAAGCCCATGTCACACTGCACCAACGGATGCAAAGAGGATGTAAAACGGACAAAAAAGCTTGCCATCC
>BHFT01008861.1:0-11391 GCA_004320025.1 Laticauda laticaudata
TTCCAACGGATGGCAAGCTTTTTTGTCCATTTTACATCCTCTTTGCATCCGTTGGTGCAGTGTGACATGGGCTTAATCAAGTGGAAGGGCTACTCTCTATCAGAGGCATCCTGGGTAAAAAGCAGAAACATCCAAGCTAACTGTCTCATACTAGACTCCATGAAAAGAACCCAACCAAACCCTGAGGAGCATCTCACTCATAAATGATATACCTGTACTCAAATTATTTTTGCTTCATGTAGGTCACCTTCAGGAAGCGATGGAGGCTAAATGTGAACTCATGAAGCTTCCCTGACCTGCTCCTGAGGTGCCATAGGCAGGGGGATGGGAAACCGCACCTCACAGCTATACCAAGGAATTTATTCCTCAGTCATAACAAGATGTATTTGGCTGAGAAAGTTAAGGCCATATCCATAGATACCAGCAGTGCTTGGAGGGAGTGTATTATAACCTATGAAATTACCTCATTGGGAAATATGACTTTTTGAGGGAGAGGGAAACAGGGTCAGAGGCAAAGCGTGAAGGGGTAAAGTCAGAGTTGGCTTCATCTAGGTAATGCTGATATGGTACTCCTAATAAAAGTCTGATTTTTTAATTGCCAGATGGCTTGAGATTCTTAATTGTGTTAGGGCACTGGTCAGAACACCGACAACCACTTTATAAAATCTTAGTAAGACTTACTGTATCCAGTTTTGATTACCAAATCAAATTTGATATAAAAAAGATGTTGACTCTTTGCAAAGTCTGTAGATAAGAGCAACTACATGATTATGGGCCTAAACTAAAACATATGAAGAACAGTTACAGGAATTAGATATGGCTAGTATAGAGAAAAAGACTGGGGATAGCATGATAGCAGTGTTCCAATATTTGAGGAGCTGTCACAAAGAAGACGAAACCTATTTTCCAAAGCACTAAGAAATCAATTCATCAAAATTAATCAAAGAAAAAAGTAACCTAGAACAAAGGAGAAATTTATTAACAGTGAAAGCAATTAAACAGCTTGCCTTCAGAAATTGTGGATCAGGGGGTTAAACTAGATCTTCCAACTCTATTTTTCTGTATTGTATTCCATATTCTATAAGGCATTTGAAACCAATACATTGCAAAAAGAAACAAATAGAACCAGAAATAGAACAACGGATTGGTTCAAAATATGGAAATTAGTACGATAAATTAAAATTGCTTGGAGAAATATCAACAACTTCAGATATGTGAACAGTAATGGCAGGAAGTGAAGAGGCACTAAAGAACCTCTTGATGAGGAAAAAAAGCAACAGTGCAAGACTTGGCTTGAAACTCAACATTAAAAAAATTAAGATTATGGTATCTGGTCTCTTCACCCCCTGGCAAATATAAATGCAATAGGAGGGGAAGAAATGAAAGCAATAATAAATTCATAAATTGTTTTGACAAGGGAATAAAATGGGACCTCATCAGATTTGCAAATGACTTCAAGGTTGGGGAATAGTCAACACTCCAGAAAATTGGTCAAGATCTGGAAGGAACTTGACAGATTTGAACAATGAGTCCTATCTACCAAAATGAAATTCATTGGTGTGAAAAGTAAGGTTTATATTTAGGAAAGAAAAACTAAAGGCACTGGTATTGAATAGGTGATACCTGGCTCAATAATAGTAACTATGAGAGAGATCAATGAGTCTTGGTATACAGCAATGAGCAGTGAGCCAGCAGTATACTGCAGCAGCCAAGACAGCCAATTCAATCATAGGCTGCATTAACAAAGAGATAGAATCAAGAGCACATGAAATTTTAGCATCACTTAATAATGCCTTCGTAAGAATATTGGAATAATCCCAGTTTTGGTTGCCATGATATAAAAAAAGTTGCTGAGACTTTAGAAACTAGGTAAAGAAGAGCATTAAGGATGGTTAGGAAACTGAAGTCTAAAACATATGAAGAATGGTTGCAGGAACCAAGTATGTGCAGTCTAATGAAAAGAAGGATTAGGGTTGACATGATAGCAATGTTCCAATATTGAGAGGCTGCCACAATTAAGAGGGGGTCAATCTATTCTCCAAAGCAGTTGAAGGAAGAACAAGATGAATGGAAATTAATCAAGGAGTGAATGAATCTAGAAACAAGGAGCACTTTCCTGACTGTTAGAACAATTCATCAGTGGAATAGTTTGCCTTCAGAAGTTCTGGATGCTCTTATCACTGGAGGTTTTTGAGAAGACATTGGACAAAGATTTGTCTCAAAAGGTTTAGGTTCTCCTGCATGAACAGGGGCTTAGACTATTCTGTATCTTAAGACCCTGTCACACAGCACCAACGGATGGAAAGAGGATGTAAAACGGAGAGAAACACTTGCCACCCGTTGGTTAATGCAATGCTTCCATTCTGTACTCATTGCGTCCGTTTTTCATCCTCTCTATCCGTCCAGAATCCAATCTATGACATTCATCCGCTCAAAAAGTTTTGCGAGCTTGCACAAAAACTTTTTGAGCGGAAAATATAATCCCCAACGCGGCCGTTTTCTGAGCATCCGCTACGCATACGGACCGCCAGCCATATTTGATGAATTGTGGAGCGACGAGACCAGGTTGACCAAGCAGAGCCACCCAACTTCTGGCCCAGGCCTGACCCTGGCTGAAGGTGGCACTGACTCTGCACCACCTGCCTCCAGGACCACGTACAGCGAAGAACTGCAGTACGGCGCTGAGGTGCCACACAACACATCAACATTGTGGTTCAAGAGAAAGTGGTTGCAGGCCATCATGCGAAGAATACCTGGAGGAGCTCTTCCAGTCCCCCCACCTGAAGACAGGCTTGAAGAAAGTTGCAGAAGCAGTGGTTATCAGAAGTGAACTTTCCCCCAGCACCTTGAGCATACGAGATGGCAAGCATGTAGACCTGCCAGAACTCCAGCAATTCAGGGTAACACTTATCAGCCAACTACAAGGGCTTCTCAGCATTCATTCCTCTTCCATCCGACCCTAATGTCGATGACGGACTACAAAAGTTCATGTAACCATCACGCTTCAGGCAACGGCTCATCTTTCACATGCAAAGTATACAACGCCCAGCACTCAAGGAGGGGCTGGAACAACATTGGGCTTCCCAATCAGGACCCCCTGCCCAACGACACACAACATTGCGCCCTAACTTCACGTGGGGATACGCCTTCTCCCTCAGAATATACCCTCATGAAGCCCTACACTCAGATCTGCCTCGCCCTTGAAGAGAGGATCTTCAACTACAGGCCTTGTCCAGGCAAGCGGTGGTGGGTGGAAACGCCTTTGGCATCCGGCCAACAGGTTCCAGTACTTCTCACCACCCATGCAGCATCGCCCACAGGACGTAGAGGAGGATCGTGGAAGCTTGCTTGCCATCCTGCACAATCTCATGCGCACCCACAACCCAGTCTTGCAGAAACAGGCTCATGACCTCCAACAAGGCAATGGGCAATGAGCCTGCGGAATGGAGGGCAAGGACGAACCTGACAGACATTGTTGGATGTGCAAGGCCCCAACAGAGCTTTCACTTAAGGAAGAAGGCAGCGCAATCTCCTGAAACACTGGTTGCAACTCCCCAGCTGGAGCAGTTGAGTAGTGCAAGACAGGATGCAGATGCTTAAAGGCACGCTTGCCTTGAAGCCTTCCTCATAACCACTGATGAGATTGAAGCCAGTATGTTGAGTGGCCGACAATGAACAGGCATTAATAGAGTTGTGTTTATGTGAAATGTGTGGATCAATGATTACACTGTTATTATAATAAAAGCGGCCAAAGTTTGGGCACCTGGGGGTGTGAGACCATACAGGTTCCCACTATGCTTGCACTGAGGTTTATCTATCCCAAGCTATTACCCATTCCACAGTATCCAAACCCATCCCACAGCTAGTTACCCATCCAACAGTATCCCTGCCCATCCCACAGCTTATACCCATCCAAAGGTATCCCTGCCATCCAACAGCTATTAACCATCCCAAAGGTTATCCTGCCTATCCCACAGTTATTACCCATCCAAAGGTATCCCTGCCCATCGCCACAGCTATCCTTACCCATCCATCACAGCAATGCAAAGCTTAAACCATTTCTAAAAGGTTTCCACCAGACTTTATTAATAAAATAAATAAGCAAGTGTAAGCACACTATTAATCTTTATTAATAAAAAGCTGTAAAAGCAAAATGACCCAAGTGTCCCAAGCAAAGATAAACGTCAACAAGGTCGCCACCCAGTCTCTGGCACCTTCTCATCACTCTGAGTGGTGCCATAGTCTCAGGGTAAGGGTCCAAGGTTGCTGTGAAGGTGTTGCTGTGGAGTGCTGGTCGAGCACGATTGAGGTGCTGGCCCTGAGGACAACAGGGATTGCGTACCGTGTGAGGAAGCTCTCAGAAGAGCTGGCTCAGTCCTGTGATGTTGAGAGCCCCCTTCCTCCAGGACATGGCGGTTGTCAGCCCAATACCAATGACAGATGTTGTGAGCCGGGCTGGCGCGTGGTGGAGAAGGAGGAGTGGAGTGGGATGTCTGGTCTGCAAGCTGAGGATGTGAGGCATGGGTGCACTCTTGTATGTGGCATCTGTGGCGTAGCGTGGCATCTGTGCCAATGGTGGCATCAGTGGCACGCGGTGGCGTTCGATGTTACCTGCTGCCTGAGACTGCGAAGGGCTGACCTAGTTCTGCCTGTAGGCTCCTTGGTTAGGCCATATAGCTCTGGAGTGAAGGAAGGGCTTGCGCGTTGGAGGATGCTATTCGTGTGTACCAGCTGAGAGACGGAGATCCTCCACCTGTTCTGAGCGTGGGTTCCCTGATCGGCAGCAGGGACAGTGTGGCTCTGCCCCCCGCGTCGTGGCTCTTCTGCCTGTTTTCTGTGAGGTGGAGCTGGGAGGATGAATTGGGTTGGTCTCTGGTGGAAAGTTGCCCTCTCCGTTCTCCCACTGCATCAGGGGTCATCCACGTCTTCCACCCTATTGGGAGTGCAGCGGTCGGGGGGTCTCCGTCATGGCAACACTCCAGCAGAACCTGCTTGGACACCAGGAGCTGGACTTTTGGCAGAATAGGACTGGCTCATCTGTGCTGGCCTGAGAGGATGCAGGTTGTCAGAGGGCTGCCTCCTCAGTGGCGGATCTCACCCTCCAGAAGCTGCACTTGAGCCCATCACGTAGGTCTCTCGGTCCATCAGCTTGACCGTGGCCTCGCCAGATTTCTTGAGGTCAGCTTCCCGTACCAAGGTGTGCATGATGCTCTCCACAGCCGAGAGAGCCACCTCCGAAGTGGAGCCCAGCTCTCGTGCCTTCTCTCTCCAAAGCAGCCTGCTCCTTTGTTGGTGTTCTCGATAGAGCTTGTTGTCCCTTCCACCGAAGATACTCGCTCTCCCTCAGCCAATTCCAGCACCTATTCCTCATCATGTTCCTCTTCGAACTGGAGTATTGCCTCCTCTCCCTTCTCGGTTCATGTGTATGCCTCTTCCTCCCCTCTAGGCAGGGCCATCTGAGCCCTGATCAGAGGAGCTTCAAAGTTTTAGGCTGCTCCACCACACCACCACCACCACCAGCCAACATAGAACAACAATAGTAGCAAAGCAGGACCAACAGCGCAGCAGGACCAGATCAGCAGCAGCAGAAGTAAGCACCAGCAAGCACCAGCGGAGACCAGCAGGACCAGGAGCAGCAGGCAGCCAGATAAGCACCAGCAGCACCAGCAGGACAGGACAGTACCAAGCAGCACCAGCCCAGCACCACGCAGGACAGGAGCACCAAGGAGCCACCAGCAGGACCAGGAAGCAGTGCCAGCAGAGTAAGCACCAAGCAGAAAGCATTCGAAGCACAGGCAGCCAGCGCCAGCAGAGTAAGCCACCAGCAGAAGCACCAGCACCCAGGAGCAGCGCCAGCAGATAAGCACCAGCAGAAGCACCAGCACCAGGAGCACGCTAGCAGAAGCTCCAGCACCAGAGAGAGTCAGCCCGAGCCGCAATAAGCCCCAGCAGAAGCAGAGTCAGGGCCAGGGTGTGGGATGGGGGCCCCTGTTCCTTCTTACCAGGGGCTGGCACAGATGGCCAGAGCTTTCTGCTTCTTCCCCATGAGTGGTTGGCGCTGTCATTCCAGCTCTGCATTCCGCTCTGCATCCATTCCCTCGCGTAGCATGTCCGCTTCGCTGTGCTCCCTCGGAAAGTTCTTGAGACTGTGCCATCCGGCTTCCATCTCTAGCTTCCTTGGAGCATCCGCTTTCCATCCCTGCTATCGGTCCTCCCCCCATCCATCCTTCCAATTTTTGCCTGCTTCTGCTTATGCACAATTCAAGGCACTTTCTGAGAGCAGAAACAACGGATGGAAACATTTTCTGTACCACTTCTTCTAACATAACGTTTTGGCATCCGTCGCCTAATGGACAGCCCTTTAAGACTACTGCTCGTTTTCTGCATATCCAATTTTTATATTTTGATACTGTTATTTATCTTTCCAGTTCTTTGTATCTTATTCTTACTATCCCCTGATAATCTGCAATTATCACATTTTTTCTTTTCGATGGCGTGGCTTAAAACTGATAGGCAGATGTTGTTTTGATGGTGTTAAAGGTATCACTCACAGGATGTAAATTATTGATATAGAGTTCGATCATAGCCAGGTGTTTTAGATTGGCATTTGACATTTTTTATCCAACTTTGATCATTACTATAATTATTGCAGTTCTAGACTGTCATTACACAAACTCTGAAAAATGTTACCAAATGTCATTGTGAAAAAGGCTTTAAAGAACACAATATATTGTCTGATCTATCTCAAGAACCATTCAAAATGTTTCATTTTATATAGATCTTGTCATATTTGGCTAATTCATGTTGATAGTGTATAACAGAATTGGAATTACCTATAGAATTTGAACTATCAGAATTTATTTAGTCATCATTGTTAGTCTGATTGGACTATCTCCCACTATTTAGCCCTTTGCCTGTTTGCCTTTCTTTTCTTATCTTTGAAACTTTCAATTGACTAATTAATTATAAGGCCTCCACATACAGCGATCGCCTACAACTGCGTAGAACATATCTAGCCCTGGTAACATAATTGCTCATGTAACATTGATATTAGCAGCATATGCCTTTAATATTCAGCATGTTTAAAGTCATAATACAATCACTCAGTGGTGGGATTCAGCTAGATCTCACCAGTGTTGGATAGTGCTTGGTTATTAATTGATTAAAATTGTAAACAGCATCATTCAGAAATCTGTCAGATAAGGAAACTTAAATAATATGTATCCAAAAGGTCAGCTCAGTCAATATTCTTCATCCTGGAAGATTGCCTTCACGTTTGCTATCTCAAGAATTCACTGGGAGCCAACAAATTATTTTGTGTACAGCTATACTACTTTCTAACCTATTTTCCTACTACATCCTGGAAGACATGGAGCTTTATTTAAAAAACTGCCCAAAGTTCAATGGTTCAAGTGGCAGCATCCCATTTATTTAACAAATGCTAAGCAGGATTCAAACCTTGGTTGGTATATGGATGGAACACCACCATGAAAACCTCAGGGCTTGTAAGTCTAAACTAGAGAAATGGAAAAAAAAGTTAGTCGGTTGATTCCGGTGGAAAAACCCCTTCCCAAAACTACAGGAATATATCTATGCAATTATAAGCCATTTAATTCCAATTTGACGAAGTATTATTTATCAAAATTCTGCATAACAAAGTGGAAATTCCAAATAGGTAAACTAAGAGATTGTCTCGCTGATCACAGATTCTGTGCTAATTAATATAGTGAACCATGTGCCAATCTTCACACAGCGGTAACCTATTTCCAAAGATAAAGGACGAAAAAAAAAGTGAAGCTGGTGCCTTAAACTGCTGCAAGTAATATATGAGCACGGTAGTCATCAAACACCTATTTGTTCAACAAAGCGATCTTATGATAGGCTGAAATTGCTTGTTTAATGTTTCCTATTATTTATAAAAATCCATTTAGTGCATTACAACTTCTTCATTCAATTTTAGCCACAGCCTAATTTTATATTTTCCCTCAATCTGTACTTTAATGTCCAGGGACAGGTTTCGTGTTGCGACAATTCTTACAATAATACTGCCAAAATCCTTTGACTGCTTAGCTATTGACTATCTCTCTTCTTCTTTTCTTCTCGCTTCCTCCTCCTCCTCCTCCTCCTCCTCCTCCTCCTTCTTCTTCTTCTTCTTCTTCTCCTTCTCCTTCTCCTTCTTCTTCATCATTAGTATATGCTTTGAAAAACTTGACTTTGTAATCAATCATTTACTGCTCAGTCTCAGAGGCCAAATTGTCTTGGGATATCCATCTATTCTTTTTTTTCCTCTCTCTCTATCGTAGTGGTTTTGTTCTGCAATGTCTAAGAAAAGTCACAAGCTCCATGAGAACAAATAAATCCTTTCCAAACAAAGACAGATCAGATGATCATCCTTTATATTATTTGCCAGAGAATGCCTTCCTGCTAACATTATGTCTCCCATTCTCCCTGTTGCATTTTTTTAAAGGCCATACGGTAAATTAAATAAACTGATGACTTAACCTTCCCCTGAATTCAAATTCTCAGATAAGTGGATGGTCTTAAAAATAATCTGTAAAAGCCTTCATGTGTATATCCCTGTCAGGTTTGATAAATAGCTCACTCTAGATGGATATTTATGGAATACATTCTACTTGAAATGCTCGCCTTTGTTTTGCTTTATTTTGTTCCATCAACTAACCCATCAGAATTATAGAAAATAGTATATGATGCAGATTCTTTCCCACTTTATACCTATACCTCTTTGATGGTTTGTTACTTAGTAATTGCTGAACTTAAAGATGGAAAAAAGTTTTATATTGATGTTCTGCATACATTTTCCAACAATGATGTGTCGTCTGATCTTAGTTTTAAATTCCTTCATTGTTCTAAGTGTCTCTTTTAATGTTTCAGCTCAGCTAAATGAAACCAGACATGGCATGAACATTTGAATAGATCTACTGCTAACAATTCATAACCAAACAGAACATGGACTATCATTCACCTTGAGCAATATCACAGTCTCTGTCTCCTGTTATCCCAAGAACAGAGAACCCTTATTTTGATTCTTGAGAAAAAATAGAAAACAGCTGTCACTGATATTCCCAAAGCCATTAAATAAAACTGATCTTTTTTCACTAGGACTGGCACTATCAAAGTGATTCAAAATAGTGTCCCATCAACTTTGCTTTATTTAACAATGTTAAGCAGGATCAAACCTGGTTGGTACTTGGATGAGAGGCCACCATGAAATCCCAAGACTGTAGTCTAGACTGAGAAATGGAAAAAAATGATGTAAAATGATGTCATTTTCACATAAGGATTTTAGTTTTAGAATTTACGAACCTACCACTGGCCACCAGCTATAAAGAAGCCTTTAAAGAAAAATGAAAGGTTATAGCTACTTCAAAAGCCTGTTCTCAGTGTTACTTTTAACCATATCAAGTACTTAATGCCCACAGTCTCATATGTAATCTTGGATGTCCAAAATAAATAATAGGTTTTATTAGCATATCAATTATTTAATTGCTTACTTATTCTACTTGCAAAGCGCTGAATCAATGCAGACATTTTTACAGAATAATATGTAAAATGGTTAGAAAGCTAGAATGATTCTGTTAAATGAATCTAATCATGATGAAAATTAAATGAAATAGAATGATAATGAAGAAAGCCAGTGCCTACCCCTCCTAGAAATATTTTGGGAAATATTTCAAAAGTTAGAATATTATATTTCTCCAAAGGGAAAAATGGAGTAACATGTTTTTTTAGAGACAGAAAGCAGCCCCCACTTTCCTTAATAGCCTACAGCAAATCTCAGCACTTAAGCAATAAAGAGTTTATTGAAAGAGGAAGACAAATATCTAGATAGCTTTATTCATAAGCAAAGCAAATACTGCAGGCAGAACTTCATTCAAGACAGGATATTTTGAAACTCCCTGCAGCAAAGTCTGAACAAAGGCAGAATAGTAAGATTAAAAGCAGTTCCCTCACTCAAGATCCAAAACAGGATGGAAGCCATTAATCCACAATAGGAATTGCCCAATACCCTTTCAGAACATAAGTCCCTTCATTGCACCATCCCAGAGCAGTCCAAACTTCATCTGGAAGCTCAGATAAACAATAAGCCAGAGGCTGACCAAATTAGCTCAGACAAACATGTAGGATTTGCATTTCCTCTTTTGCCTATAGAACCAGCTATGACCCCTACATGACCCCTGAGGAATCTGACAACAGTCAATAGAATACATGTTCTTGTACACAAACAGGAAGCTCGTGCAAAGCCTGAAGAAGGTATAACACCCCCTACTCTCAACACCATTTATCAGCTGTCCAGAACCACAAACCCTGGTGATTCTACTTCAACAATAAATGGACCCTCTTTCTAATCAGCCTTCATCCTCCATTTTATTTCCAGTGCCTTCCTCCCAGCTTGGAACTGAACCAGATGGATATTTCTTCCAACAATAATAGAATCAAACCTGAAAATAAAACATAAAGAAAGAAATTTCAGTAAATTCAAACTAAAATAAATATGATAAAAACACAGTGAACCAACATACTTCAGAATGATTCTATCTTAAGCAGCTTCCAAAATGTTAGAACAATTCCTCCCTTAAGCTTAGCAACGTCTCTACTAGAGCCTCATTAACATTATTTTTAATCCCTGACTGTTTGAGTTCCAGTAGAGAAATGGCTGGCTGAGCAGCCTGGAAAGTTTTTCTAGCAAAAAACCTTTCCAGTTTGGAAAATGAAGACAGGATTTCCCAAGTGTGAATAACTCTCCTGGGTTAAGCAAGAGTCTTAAAATCAGCCCACAAGATTCTCCAGGGAGCAGCAGTTTGTGAGAAGCCTAGCATAGCACTTCAGTGTTGCCTGGTGAATCATCCAGTGAGGAAATCAGACTATATAGCCATTTCAAACTGAAAAAAGCAACCACTTTGGGGTTTTTTTTCCAAACAGACAAGGAATTCCACTTCTTAAGCACTTTATTTAATTATTGACTTTAGCAATGTAAAAGAGGCTTTTTTTCAGATGCAGTTTTGATGTTATTGTTGTTATTATTGTTGTTATTTTGAAGATCAGCTCCATTTTAGGGGCACCATTATTGATAAATGAAGAGAAGGAGGATTGTTGATAGTAAGCTAAAATAAGAAACCAGGAAGAACAACTCTCCAAAGAGAAAGAACTTTCACCACAGTCAGAATCTCAGAAACTTAGAGAAGATGAGAACAACAGACTAAGTACAAGAGAACCCAGAACAAGAAAAGAAACAAAAAACACTCTACACAGTAACACTCTACAAAAAACACTCTACACAGACAGTAATACAAACAGATAAATCACCTTATTTTCAGTTAATATCAATGGTTTAAACTCAACATTAAAAAGAAAACAGTCATTTGAAAAACT
>BHFT01008863.1:0-27746 GCA_004320025.1 Laticauda laticaudata
ACGGATGGAGCCACCCCTGAAATTTTGCTCGTCCACTGTGTCCTTTTTGCATACGTTTTGCATCCGTTGGCCAATGTGACCTAGCCTTAATCTTTCTAGAAGCTACCACTAGAATTAAGAGTCTAACTAACATGGCCTAATATGTGGGGTAGCATTGGTTTAAAAGTTTTGCATTTTTGAAAAATTATTTTCTTGAACAACTTATAAATAACATTTTCTTAGAAAAAATATGTCCACCACTTTACTATTTCACTATTTTTCAGCAACTTCACAAAATAGTTTAATCTCACACCACAGAATGAAAAATTAATGAAAGTATATTTCTGTCAAATTTTGAACCAATAGCATTCTACTTGCCAAGCAAGTGTTATGAGCACTGTACAGCTGAGATTTCTTTTTATGAAAAGTATTTGTAGCAGAGCTTATTGAACCACACTGGGAAAATAACAAGAAATAAAACATAATTTTAAAGCAGGATGTTGTGTATGAACATATGTGTAATTTTTATATGTAAAAATCAGGGTCATCCACAGGGGCCTAAAAAAGTGAAACATTATGAATGAAGGCTGGCAGTGCATGAAAATCCCTCCCCTGTTTAAAATGTGTGTTTGGCATGTCTGCTGCACATTAAAAAGGTGTGAAGTTTTAATAGCACAGTTATGCCTGCCAACTTGTTTGTTTTTTCTGCTGTGTATTCAACACTCTTTGTAAAAGTATTTCTATCCAGTAAGACCCACCCACAGAAAACTTGACAATTGTTTCTCTGCAACAGGAGAATTGTCAAAAGAGGTGATGGCATTGAGTAGATGGCAGTCTGGAGTAATTTTTTTGCAAACTACCAAAGCACTTCAGGCAGTTGTTGATATCCCATGCTTGACAAGAACAGCTTTGGGGTACAAGCATGTAATGCAGATATGTCATTTGACAAGGAGGAGATTAAAAAATGCAGAACCTAAAATGCAAGGGTTAGACATCATAGTTCTATTTTCTTTTTCCACAGTTCCACTTTCTATCCTTCCTGCTTGAATTCACCTTCTGTTATTTCTTTTCTTTCTGCCTATTTTGGAAATCTACTAAGAATAATTTTAAATGATGTACAATACATTGCATAATGGAGACAAATAGTTAAGCTTGTGCCTGTGTCACTTTGATTTTTACAGAGAAAGAGGCATACATCGTTCCAGATTTTACAGTATTAATGTTTCATTTACTAAGTGTGGTTTTCTACATCTTTTAGTGACATTGCCTTCGACATCCGTTACTGTTCTTTTTTTGCAGTAATAATTATCCAATTGCTGAGAATAACTGAATTGACAGATGTATGTCTAAAATAAGTCATATTTTATTGTTAATGTGTCATTTATTTAAAATATGGCATCTGGAGCTGGAACTGTATCAACTCAGAAAGCAATAAATTTTCTGTGGTTCAGAGGATTGACTAACCAGGTGATTATTAGATTAGCTCAATTTATTGTTATTTCACATTAGAAAGGATCATTTGTCAGATAGCAAGTTTAAATCCTCATCATGATGACTGATCATTTAAGAGGATGATAGAAATGGAAAATGGGAAACTAAATGCAGAGGAGGAAAGCCACATATCTTTAATGGTAATAATTGAGCAGGTCAGATAGCAAAAATGAGGCAGGTTGGAAAATAAGCCCATTCACCCAGTTCTTTTCAGTATTATGATAAGTCTTTCCAATTTCACAGAATGCCTAAAGCAACATATTAGAATAGCATAAATTAAACTGTTTTAATAATGTCTCAGTATGGTACATATCTTATTCAAGTATCAAGCCATGAAAACTGGAAAACTGTTTTGCAGTATTTTAAGAACTGTTTTGCAGTATTTTATTTATCAGTCTACTGCACAGCTTGATTCATCTAAATAAATGTCAAGATTTTGTTTTTATTCAAAGCATCATATTAGAAGTGTGAAACATGATTTTTTTCTCTACTGAGGGACTGGGTCTTCATGTGAAGAAGATCAATATTTTAATGCATTGGTTTCTTTCTCTCTCTCTCTCTCTCTCTCTCTCTCTCTCTCACACACACACATGTACAACACACACACACACACACGCCTGGGATATACATTACTTAAGACATTAAGTTATCGAAGGTTGTCAATAGCCGGGAGTGGCACTGGGGATAAGCTCCTATCGCCTTATAAATGCTCGCCAATGGCGTGCGGCTCAAAATAGCTCTGACAAAAGTCCAACTCCTAGCGCTGCGCGTGGCGAATCTGCTCCTAACTGATTGGAAAAGGGTGAAAGGCGGGTCTCTGGCGCCTTGAAAACCAGGGATGCTTCGGGCAGACGGGGCTCGTCAACCTTGTAAGGTAAGTCCGTCTAGGGGAAGGAAAACCGCTGAATCTACAAACCTTCCGCTGCCTTGTGGATCACCTGCACACGGGAAAGTCTAAGGGAGTTAAACCTGAAAGAAATCCGGAGTGGAGCCCCCGTAGGCGTTGATCTTTGCACTGCAAGTCTTCCGACAGCTCCTGCAGCCAAGCAGGTGCCACTGTATCGGCATGCCTTTCCGTTGATCCGTCAGCAAGGTTAGAGAGGGGGGTTCCTGGCGATGGGCATTCTCAGGTCCTCCATATATTTCTTCGCAGGCTCACGTCATGGATGAGGTCATTCCAGTGCTGCAGCTGCCGGCAGCTGCAACACGGGGAGAAGCAGATACCGGTTAAAAGTCGCAAGCATATTGGCATCAGCTTGGACGCCTTTGGGCTGTCTTCCTCCCTGTCAGTGGGAGGAATTCCTAGGATTCCACTTGGCCAGCATAACTGGTGCCCGCCGTCAAGCTGGACAGCCCCCAGTCAATAAGGTGCTGGCCCCGCCAACGGTTCCGCCTACTTCAGTGGGTGCCTGGAGTGTAGGCCAAAAGCCGAAAAAACGGACTGTAATACTTTGGCACCAACGATTAACGAATACTAAGAATCAAAGCCGCCCAGTGCTGAAACTGTGCAAACATGGAAGTGAGAACGATGTGTCCTGGACCTATCTTTCCGACCTCCAAAAGATTGATGATTCTCGAAAAACCGCTATCCTCATCGTGAATTGAGCGATTAAAGGTTTGACATAGCCACACTGCAGGAGACACGACTCCCTGGTGTCGGCAGTATAAAGGAAAGAGATGTTACCCTTCTTCTGGCATGGGCAGGAACACATGAGCAGCAGGCCTCTATGGAGTCGGATTTGGCTGTCCGGAACTCCCTCATACGAAGCTATAGAAGCACCATACCTCAGCAACCACGAATCCTGTCAGTCTCGCCTAACACCTCATCCGGACCGACAAACCATCCTCAGCGTCTACGCCCAGACGCTGCCACGTCTTTCTGGCAGTGGAGGGCAAGGACCTGTTCTAGCATGGGAAAAAGAACTTGGAGACAGACGATACGGCAGATCCCTGTAGAAGGAGCACCAAAGAAGAACTGGTTTGGAGGCAGGAGCCGCTGGATCGAACCCCGGTCATAAGCTGGTGAAGCGTGATGCCCTCCTCCGCGCTACAAGAGAGGACCGCCATCCATCTAAGACACTCCGTGCTGCTCGTAGCGATGCACAAAGGGTTGCTAGTGTTTTTTTGTCTGTGCAAATGAATTACTGGCTTAATTCTCGCATGAACATCAGCCTCTTCTGGCGATCTGGGAATGTGGCGTGGAATGTATGAAGGAATGAAAAAGGCTTACAGTCCAAGCGCAATCAAGATCGCCCCAATCTCAACCGTCGGTCGTCGCGAAGGCCCTAAGTACATCCACTGACCTGCTGAGCAGAACAGAATGTGAAGGTGTGGCGGTGCAGCACTAAGGAGCAAGTCGTATAGCTCGATAAACACACTGTCACCAGGAATCAGCACTCTGCAACAAAGAGGGCGCCAAGTAGCTTCCAGAATGGAGGCGAGCGTCGGCCATGGGCAGCTAACTCCTCATGAGTCCATCAATGGTGACAGAGCTGAGTAAAGCGCATGCAATGTCCTCTAGTCATACGGTCAAGGCACCGCATGGAGTGCAGTACATACGTAATCGCGCACCTGAAAGTATGAGATGCAAAAGATAGCTCTCCTGGAATGCACCTAAGGCTAGTGAACTCTTGCTACAAATGCTTGGGAGAAAGAGAGCTGTAACCCAGACATGCGTGATGCCAAGATTATCACGCTGTAACAAAACGAAAGGGAAGAAAGTGACTGTAACAACACTACACTGCAATATCGCCTGCTTAGCACTGTCGGTAAACCTCACGCACGTGGTTCTTCTAACCACAGACTGCAAATTCTCGCTAACTCGTCGTCTACCAGAGGTCAGCAGTGCGGAGTCTTTAGAGTGCCAGATCGACTCATCCTCATATGGTTTTCTCCGTAAGTATCATGTGCATACGAGTCGCAGGAAATGCTCACTGAGAGCAGAGAGCACGCCGCATCTGTATCAGTCGCCTCAATAAGTACCTAATCCTAGAGCAATCATTCGACTTGCCAGTACGAGACTATGTGATGTCATTGCACCCTCCGCACCAGCGCTATTGGATGCCCCCCCGAAGTTCCTGAGTATAGCATGATACCTTATCATGATTGACATGAATGGAGACTGTCGCAATTTCGATTGGGTCTATGCTACTGGATACCGCTTCCAATCAAAAAACCGGTCTGAACTGCCCTTCCAATTCAAAAACAGGAATGCGTCTTGGCCCTACATCTTTGGGAATATTCTTCTCCTGTACTCCTCTGCATATGCATTTGATATGAGTCACTGATGACGGCGTATTCAAATAACGACACCAGGAGCAAATGGTAAATTATTATACACGCGCGGCGTCTCTGCCGAGCCCAAACAGAAAGTTACGCAAAGTCTCCTGTATGCCAGAGAAATTAGGCTTTGTTTGCAGATGATGCCGTCCCTTGCAGCTGCGGACTCATAGAGCGGGCCATGCGCGACTTATATAATGTCGACCGCTTCCCCTTTAGCAGACTGACATGCACGAAGTTTTGTGACAGAACCATCAGTCTGAAGACAAACAGAGGTTTGTGTGCAAGAAAGGATGTGGCAGGCTGGATGCTGACCAGAGCATCTCCATTGGCTGACACACCCCAATTGAGTAGGTAGAGCAGAGATCACCTATATCCGTTCAATACAACTGTGTAAGCAACTCGTGTGTCTCTTGACTGCTGAATTTGTGAATGTTAGGATTTGGGCATAGGCTCAGCAGCAGCAGCAGAATGGCCGCGCATCTGAAACAAGGACAATACAGTGGGACAATGTTATGCTGACTATCCACACAAAGATGCAAGTCTAATCGGCGCATTGTTTTGAGTACCCTCCTCTGTGGCAGTGAAGCATGGACAACTCTACTCTCACTCACAAGGACGACAGGCTGAACGCCTTTCACCTTCGTTGCCTCCGCAGACTCCTTCGTATCACCATGGCAAGATCACAAATAAACAACATTGACGTCGCTGGCCAGGGCAGGGTTGGCCAAGCATGTATGCCTTGCTGCAGCAGACGCCTGCTTGGTTGGGCCATGTCAATGCCGCATGGACGATGACCGTTAATACCTCAAAAGCATGCTTTTTGGAGATCTTGCCACCGGCTACAAGGCGTACTGGAGCGCCTGTTCTCCCCGCTACCAAGGACGTCTGCAAGCGAGATCCTTAAGCTGCGGATTCAAGCCCTTCAGCTCGAGACCTATGGCCTTCAAATCGGCAAAGGTTGGGGCGAACAGCCACCAGGAACATCATCAAGGCAGTTGAGGAAAGAATGAAATATCCGATGGTGAGAAAAACGGTCCACAGCAGAAATGGGCAAATGACGAGAGCGGTTCCACCACAGACTCAGCAATTTCATTCATTTCATGTCCATTTCCATGACGCGAATTTTCCATGATCTCCTGAGATCGACGGAGCCAACAACAACAACAACAACAACAACAACAACAAGACATTAAGAATAAATTGAAACCAAAGATGCTCTTCCATGAATGAAAAAACATCTTACAATGGTCTTGCAAGATTGATGTCAACCTTCCCAGGTACACCAGACAGAAAACACAGCCAGGTGAGTTAATTCTATTTTATTTTCTTGGCTACATTAACAGAACCTTGCAAGACTAAAAGTAAATCTCCAACTGTCTTTTTTTTTCTTTTTAACAACTTGATAAGTTAGGGCAGATCTGAGTTTCTTTCTTTGCCTCTTATGCAACTGTGGGCTCACCACCCCTTACCTTATTGTTTCCTAGGTAGCATCACTTCTCTCCTTTTCCCAAAGTCATTCCCACATACCATGACAGAATCACATGGTGAAGCACCAGTGCAGTCCTTTGACCAGAAGTAAGATGTATTGCAGCTGAGATATACTTGAAGCTATGCCTACTAAAATATTATTTCAAGCACTTTTTTGGAGAAAAAGCTTGTATAGAAAACAAATTTCATTTAACCTGATTTACTGTGGGCTTACTCTCCAAGCATTAACTCTAGCATGCCTAGACATCTTGTTCTCATTGCTTAGATTTTTTCTTACAGAATAACCTTAGTTTGGGGGTATTGCCACCAAAATATGAGAGAAATTCAGTCCTAGCTGGCTACAATTCCAACACTTATCTGATTTAATTATTCAATGGCAGCAAACTCTGTTTATCACTTTTTAATGATTTTCCCAATATAATACAAAGGTGGCAAGGCTGATGCAGCAGTAAAGATAAATTACAGAAGTTATTCAGTAATTATACCTCTTCACAATATTCCTTACAGTTTAACTTAGAATTAAAAGAGTTCTACCTTTATTTCCTCCAGGTTTCTAATATCTGGAGATAATTAGTTGAAGCTACTGGTTTATGAGTCTCTAATATGCATCCTATTTCTTTTTTACTAGACTCATTCCTTTAGACATCATCTCCCTAAAGCTTAAGCACATTACACTATATCACTCTCAAAATTTTCAGTATGGATGATTGAGTGAAGTGTATTCCTGGCTTTATAATACTCAATTAGGATTTGACATTACACATTTCTTTCTAAATAGATGGTTTGCTGCTTTTATTGTTGCACCATTGACCTAAGGGCAATCAGATCATGATTGATTACAACCTTCATTCTTTGACTAATATAAATGGTCCAGCAGTTTTATGGCTTAAGTTCATCTTGACAATAATGTCACATTCTGAAGTTTTCTGTCCCTGTGGCAAAAATATACTGAGTTACTTTTATTACTCATTACTTTAATCCCTACAGAAGAAGTCTTCTGCTTAAAATACAGTAAATCTGTATTTAGTGTTTTATTTCATAACAAAATTTAGGCAAGAGCACTCAAGAGAATTCAGCAATAAAATAATACTTTTGATCTTAAAACTTATTTTATTTGTAAACCTGCAGTATTAAAAAGGACTATTAATAATGTACTCCTACATTTTTATTTCAGACATTGTCTGAAACTAAACAATGCAATTGGTTCCTGGTTTAAAGAGAAAAAAGTAACAACACTACAATTAATTAGCCAGTTATGTATGATGTTATTTGTTTAGAACAGGGTTTTTCAAACATGGCAATCCTAAAGTGTGTGGGTTTCAATTCCCAGAATTCTCCATCCAGCATGAGAATTAAAATCTACAAGTTTGTCAAGTTTGGGAAAAAAAACTGGCTTACAAATTAATAACTTTTTCTTTGAAGGTAGTTCCAAAAGTGCTTTCTCAAGAGGCAATTGGGCTTTGTTTTTTTTCTTTGAAGACATTTCACTTCTTAGCCAAGAAACTTCTTCAGCTCTGACTAGATTGCGGGGAGAAGAAATGGATGGATTTATACTCCTTGCAGACAGCTGGTCATATGCATCTTTTAGAGATTCACTGAGGCCACCTGGAGGTTTATCTGTGTCATTAGGGTCACCTGGTTAATGCAAATGAGTGAGCCTTCTTGGAACTGCTGAAAGAATATTGTCTGTCTCCAATCTACAACACAGTCCTTTCAAAAGTTCCAAGAAGGTTCCACACACATATGCACAACTCAGGTGACTGTAATAACACAGATAAACCTCCAGGGCCCTCAACCACTCTCTAAAACAGGGCTGTCAAACTGGTGTCCCATGGGCCAGATGTGTCACTCACAGGCCATGCCTACTCCAGCTCTGCAAAGGCAAAAATGTCATAATACATCATGTGCTGTCACAAGATGCAATTGAGTTTGACACCCATGCTCTAAAAGAATGCAAATGACCAGTTGTCTTCAAGGAGTATAAATCTTTCCATTCCCCATCATCCAATCAGAGTTGAAGAAGCTTCTTGGATGAGAAGCAAAACCAGAAAATCCAGCTGCCACTTGAAAAAGCACCTTTCGGACAACCATGACCTGGATGACAGAGAATCTCCACAGACATTTCTTTGTAGGTAGTTTATTTCTTTACTTTGAAAAGTATTTTTCACATTCAGGAGAGTCCTTGAAATGTTTTTTATCCAAAATATTCCATGAAAATGAACATGGGCCACATTTCAGGATAAAAATGATATAAATATCAACCTATCTTAATTGCCTACACTTAAAGTAACCTGATATCATCAGACTTCTCACAATAACTCATAAAGAATGCTGCAGAGGCCAGTTTGATCACAAAGTATCCTTCTGAGTAGGTTGATGTGAAAAATGAATAGGGGCACCTGATGTATCTGAGCAAGTAAATAAATACTTTTCAGTGGGAAGGATGAGATTTTAGGCCAGGAGTCCCAAACTTGGCAACTTTAAGACTTGTGGACTTCAACTCCCAGAATTCTCCAGCCAGCATAGCAGTCCACAATAACAGTCCTCCAACCAGCATAGGTCCACAAGTCTTAAAGTTGCCAAGTCTGAAGACCTCTGTTTTAGGTTTATGTTTATTTCTAATGGGTTAAGTCTTATTCTAGACAGAAGCAGTATGTTTTTTGATTCTCATAACTTGGAAGAAAACTAATATTGCACTGTGACCAAATAATTTATTTGCTTTTAATTAAAATAATTGAAACTACTCTTGCCTTGGATAATTTGAGGGTACAAGGACAGAGGTCCTAATAAAGAAAACAATGTCAGTTTACAATAATAAAATAAAAGAACCAGGGTAATGACTGCCACACCTTTTTCTAAGGCTGATCATGTTAGCAGCTGACAAGTGTTTTCTGTTCAGCAATTTAAATGTTAATTAGTTGTCTTTTCCACCTCTTCATACATTTCTCTCATCTATATTTCTACTTCTACATAATGAGATGTCTGGCTGCTAGTAGTGCAGCTGAACACTTTCTTGAAGACAATAGAAAGTAAATTACTGGTGTTCATATATAAGGCTACTTCATTTTTGAAAACTTGGCAAACAGACAGGTTTTAGTGCAAACCAGGCAATAAATTTTCTTGTCTGGTTGTTTTATTAGTAATAATCTTAGAAATGCATATTTTTCTATTTCTTTTAATTCTCATTTCATTTTTTTAATTTGCAAATTCAAATGCAGAGTTTGAAAAGAACTCATGAAAATAACTCCATTTAACATTTCATGTTGTGTACCATTTTTATTTATGAGACCATGCAGGATGAATATTATTCTCTAACCTTTACATCCATTGAAAGCAATTAGAATTTAATTTTCTTTGTACAATTTAAACATAACCTTAAAGGATGGAACTGATACATTTCAGTTATTATTCAGGAATGTGACATGTTGAGTAAAATGGAAGAATATCTTGATTTGTTCAGATGCACTACACAATATAATATTCATTTTTACTAGAAATAAAACATTCAGAGCAATATAAAATGTTTTCCTTTGATGGAGTATTAACATGTGGTTTGTTAGTTTATATTACATAAGCTACATCAACTGATCTATAACATTAAAATTTAATATTAAGTTCATGTCCTAAATAAAAATTACATTCCTTTGTTATGCTTGGTTCTGTTTGTGTTCATCTAAAGAGATCTACAACTTTAAAAAAAGCTTCATTGTGAATGGTTTAGACTTCTCCTTTCATAGCTGAGATTTGTGAACTTGAGGCAATAAAACTATCACAAATCGGCAGAACAGGTATGAAATCATTCTTAGAGATGTTCTATATGTGGTAGAGTTGCAGAGGTAGTGCAAGCTTAATATCTTTGAAAATTCATTAACTAGTAAGTAATGATATAATCTTGCTCCGTAAGCCCAAGCTTCATAAAATTCTTGCACTCACTTCAAAAAAAGCCTTCAGGTTTAAATATGGACACCAAGTTTTCAAAATGGCTTCTCATTTTATTGTCAGTTTTTCCAGCTTGTGGAAAAAATGTACCTCATGAGAATATCTATCTTTCATACAAAAGGCCTTGGGTATACTAGAAGTAAAAGCAAGGAGTATAAAGTTGATTGGTTTGTTCAGGATTAAAATAAAATAAAAATTCCCATAACATTCTGGGATTTCTTTTTGAGCTTTTGGCTTACCACAGAACTGAAATGCTAATGATTAATGGATTTGTGTATGGATAAGGGATTGTTTATGAGAACAAGAAATACTGAGTAAGAAATAGCTTATTTGTTTTCTGGCAGATGTTTCATTATCCTAACTAGGTAACATCATCAGTGCTAGTAAGCAATACAGTTTTCTGTCAGTTTATGTTCTCGTGGTTTGCTCTGTCAGTGTTGGTGAGTGTGGAGAGAATCTTAGAGATTCTTTGGTTGGGCTATTTACTGTTGTCTCTTTGGCAGTTTCTTGATTGGGGTATTGGTTACTTGATTGTTGGTCCAGTATTAATCTTGGATTTGCCATATGCTGATCTGAGTGCTGATTGCTGGTGGAGAGGTGCTCAGGTCTTTTTGTTCCCTTTTAAGCTGGTTGATTATCTCTTTTGCATAGTCTACAGATGTTGTTAATGTCTATGTGTCTAATGATGGCTAATTTGTCAGAGTGCCAGGCTTCTAGAAATTCCCTGGTATTCTTGGATTTGGCTTGGTCTAGGATTGTCACATTTTTCCAGTTGAATCTGTGTATATATTGGAAAATTAAAGAATTTTCATCATGACTTCTGACTATTTGTGAGTGTTCATGGATGTGTTCTGCTAGAATTCTGCCTGTTTGTCCTACATTAGTTCTTGCATTGTAAGTTGTAGATGTCTCTTGTTTGTTTTCCTCTGGGGCTGCTGGGTCTTTGGTTTGCTTAGGATGTTTTTAAGGGCTTTAGTTGGCTTGGGTGCTACATTGATTCCATGTGGTTATAGTAGTCTGTTGGTGGTTTCTGAGGTATTCTTGATTTATGGCAGTGTAATTCTTTTTAGTGTTTGTGATAGCTGTGCTTTATTGGGTTGAGTGGTCAGGGACTTTTTGATAAAGTTGTGTGGATATTCTTTTTTTGTTGTTGTTGTATTACCACTCCATTTCTTTATATTATAGTGACGGTGACATCTACATATTTTTGGTTGCATTTTGGAAGTGCTATGGCTTCTAGTTGCATGACAACCTCTATTATAAGTTCTGAAAGCGGTATACCTTCCAAATTGGAAGTATATATTATGCAGAGGTTTATGAGATCCATAATTCTGTGTGTTTGATATTCGTGTATTCAGTGAAATCAGGTGTGCAATCAGATGTGGAACAATGTTATCATGTATTCTTTGGCTAATTCTGGATGTATGGACATGAACAGGACTGTGACATCAAATGAGACTATATGTCTTCATCTATAGTCACATCCCTGATTGTTTGAAGGCACTGGAGAGTTAATGGAGTTTTTGCTTGCTCTTGTGTTACCCACAAAAAGCAAAAGAAATACTGGAGGACAAAGAAACCTACATCCCAGTGAACACAAACAGAATACAAAAACTAGACATCCAGATCAAGAGAACCCTCAGTGACCTCACTAAGAAAAGCCAAATTACCAAGGAGAAACAGGATGGATGAGAAGCAGTGGATCCATCCTCCAAAGCTTCTATGGGTGTCCCAAAATACACAAGCCTCCATCCCATTGCAAGGCATACGCCTCCATCCCATTGTACTACCAGGGACCTCTACATACAACATCACAAAAGAATTAATAAAAAAGCTTGGACACCTCACAAGATGAAGGAAACACTCCATTAACTCTTGAAGTGCTTTCAAACAGTGACTATAGATACAGAAGAAACTACAGTCTCATTTTGATGTCACAGTGCTGTTCATGTACATAGATGCAGAATTAGCCAAAGAATCAATGACTGGATTGTTCCACAGCACACCTGACATAACTGAATATATGAAGATCAAAACACCCTGGTTTATGGATAAACCACTGAATCCCATACTCTATTCATAAGAATTTCATCAAAGTAGTCTCCTTTTAAAATAATAAAAACTAGGTTCTTTTCCATTATACTGGAAGAAAATAACAAAAAGATAGCATAAAATAAATGTTTGGCAGAGCATTAGATAAGACACTAACATCAATAATATATTTGTGAATTAATTTGTAAATGTCCAGGCATTGATAGCATGAATAGTTGTTCCTAGAAAGAATCATGATTATTTTATTATAGTATATTCTTCAATTTCCTTCCATTTTAGTAGATTACTCTTTGTTTTAAAGCTAAAATCTGAAGATCAGATAAGAGCAGCTTATCTGTGACACATATGACAGAAGATTTCATTCAGGCCTGCAAAATTAAACCTGTTATTTCCCCACACAAAGGAGACACAGTCTGTATGATAGAAGCCAGTGCAGTTTTAATACCATCTGCCTCTTGCTATTGTGTACCTGAGAATAATTCTTTAGAGAACAGAAAACAGCCACCTACCCTTTGTATCTATAATTGAAAAGAACTGTGCCACAGGGAAAATATCAATTAGTACAGAGACGACTATCAGGATATGGTTTATGGACTTGGTAACTCCTCCTGATCTTTAGAACAAGACATTTAGTATTACAGTCAGAAAGGATTTAATTGTAAAACATATGATACCACAGAGCTACAAAGAAACTGTCATAAGTCAAGGAAACTCACTATCTGTCACTATTACTAATCAGCTGTCACTAATAAAGGAGAGGTAAAAAGTAAAGATTCACTGCCAGTTGTGTCAAACTCTAGAGTGCTGCATCTCTGTTTCTGAAGGAGCCAGTGTTGCTTGAAAACATTTTCCCTGGTCATGTGGCCAGAATAGTTATATGCCAAAGGTGTGCAGAAGCTGTAACCTTCCTACCAAAGTGGTACAAGTGGTACCACTTGTTACTTTAGTGGTAACAAGTGGTAACAAGGGAAAAAACAACCTGAAAATAAGGAGAAATATATTGACAGTTAGAACAATCAGTTGGAATAGCTTGCCTTCAGAAATTGTGGGTGCTCCACTACTGTAGGTTTTAAGAAAGAAGATGGACAACCATTTGTCTGAAATGGCATGTGGTTTCCTGCTTGAGCAGGGATTAGACTAGAAGATCTCCAAGGTCCCTGTTAAATATCAGTAAAACAAAGTATTTCTACAGTCATCAAATAATTTGATTTGGTAATGCATCCAGCTCAATCAAATTATTCTGGGAAGGAGGTCCACACTGTAAACATCAAGTGCTATCTGATGTGAGGAAAGAAATATAATTTAATTAATATAGAGAAATAATCCTGACCATACTAGTTTTGGGCAATAAATCATAGGCTGCTTATACTGCTGGTACTGCTTCTACTTTCAAGTTTAAACTCATTGAATCTGAGCCTTTGCTAAATTATTAAATTTTATTTGAATTGTTTTGTCCATGGACAATGCTTCTCTTCATACAATCACTACTTCAGAGCCAAACTTTCACATTTCTTTATATTTATTATTCCTTTTTTACATTCTTAGATAACATAAAAAGTTGTGTAGTTACCCAGGTTAAGATTATTGGATTGATTGAAGATCTTTTATACTATCTCAGGCTACTAGTTTACATTCTCATAATAATAGAGAAGATGATGGCCTTCCAATGAAAAGAGTACTGTTATCAGGTTGTCCCTAACCTTCCACAATAATTTTTTCTCTGAAGTTTGACATTCTTACTGGGAAAGCCATTGAAAGTATAACACTCACTTTGAGTAGATAAGATTCTTTATTGTAGATATGAACAACTTTTGTCAATGTGAAGATCAGCTTCTGACAAACTACGAATATGGTTCTGTCTCTCTTTCTTTCCTTTTCTCTCACTCTGTATGTGAGTAGATATTCTAGGCATGTATGTTATGCTGCAATGTATAAATCTTAAGTTCCTTTTCTCATCTTTTGTAAGAGACTCCATTTTAGCTACTTATTAGTTGCATCTATCCATTTATAAAATTATCATTTCTATTCCCAACTTCCCAATTTCCTACCTTCCCAATTTCAACTGTCACCTTCCTCTTCACAGTATTTTCAGTTTTTTCTCCTTCCCTCAAAACTGCCGTCTTGATACAAGATTTGGGAGACAGAATTAGATTTACCTGAATTAACTGGTCAAGTTCGGACCCTGAATACCTCTGAGATAGCCTAGATCTCCTGTTAATGCTAATAAACATAAAATAAATGGGTGAGGTTTTATCCAACTGAGAAGAGTTTATTTCAAATCCAACATTTAATATAATAGTTTCTTCTGTCATTCTAATATTTAAAGGTATCCAGAAGAGTTGATCTTTCTTATCAGATTCCATTGCAAAAATGCTACAATTTTTGGAATGAGTTCAACCTTTATAAATGTCCTTTCCTCATGTCTTTGCCCAGTTAACATAGGAAAATCTAATTCTGTCCCCTAAATCTTGTTATCAAGACATTGCATACATCTATTAAAAGGTCGACTTGTTACATTGCTTATTACAGCAAAGGCTATCTGTCTCTAAAACAGGACTGGGAAAAGCTAAAGGTCAAATGCCTTTTCTTTTTCTTTTACCTTCAATAAAAGAGCAAAGCCTATGAAAGTAACCATCTCCAAACTCTAGACTCTGTACTTATATGATGCACAGCTATTCCAGCTACTTAAAATCCATTGTTTACAGTTAGATTAATATAAAACAGAGTAGAACTGAGTCAGATACATGTCAAGATAGTATACAAAATATGCCTACATGCAGCCACTATACTAATCTTTTTTCCTCTTTTTTTCCAAATGTGGAACTAACTCCAGTCTGAAGGACACTATTTGAATACATGAGAGTAAATTTGCTAGAAAGTCTTGAAATTCAGCTGATGGAAAAAGGAAATTGGAACAAGTCGAAGGACAACAACAATAAAAAGATGGAAAATAAATATTCTTGTGGACCTCAGAAAAGATGAAAATCTAAGAAGGTTACTGACCTTAGCTTTTCAACTGCTAAAGATGAAGAAGGTTCCAAGTAAAACAGGTATGCATTTTACTGGATACACCTCAATACACTCATGCAACTGCTATTGTGTACGTTACACTAGTCCCCAGCAGGCTTTCAGAAATAATTCAGGGTAGTGGTTTTCCTCTTTAATACTCTATATGGGGTTGGGCCAAATTACTTGCAGAATCACTTCTTTAGAGCTACCTGTCCTAATAGATTTTTTTTTTTTTTGCACAATGGCTAGGATCCAAGTTTCCGTTCTCCAGTGAACTGGTGTTACCTATGGTGCTTTGGAAATGTACCTGTTATAATGCTTGCCATTAAACAACAGCCTCCCCCTATAGATACTGATAGCCCCAACAGTGCTGGCCTTCAGGAAAGCAGTGAACACCCAGTTTCTCTCCCAGGCACTGAGGTTAGGATTTATTAGAACTAGAATGGGATGGTTGGTGAATTGAT
This sequence comes from Laticauda laticaudata, assembly GCA_004320025.1. Lineage (NCBI taxonomy): Eukaryota > Metazoa > Chordata > Lepidosauria > Squamata > Elapidae > Laticauda > Laticauda laticaudata. Next base: position 15,705 of record BHFT01008863.1, read on the forward strand.
ATGAGTTTTATTTGGGCTTCAATATTATTGTTTTAAGTAGTTGTTTTATTATATTGTGTTTGATTTAGTTCACAGTCCAACAGTTTCTTCTAGTGTATGACTGGCGAAGGTTAGAAGGAAGGAAAGAAGGGAGGGAGGGAGGGAGGGAGGAAGGAAGGAAGGAAGGAAGGAAGGAAGGAAGGAAGGAAGGAAGGAAGGAAGACAATTTCCAAATTCCCTCTTCTCAGTATTTTATAAAAACAGATTGTAAGGCACAAAAAGACACAAGTGAACATTGGCTAGAAAGTAATGTACATGAGATATGCTTCCATTGCATGTTGCTGCTGTCATCTTGACTTCTTTTATACTTCCTGTAGATGCTGCTGCTGCATGGGATATACTGATGGATTTGGGACAATTGTCAGGCGAGATGGGTCATTAGTTCACAATTTAAATGTAAAGATTTTTGTTTGTTTTGATGAAATGTTGATATTTCCATGTAAAAATAAAATGTTCCTTAATGATACCAGGTGGTTTGTGCAAAAATAAACTATGGAAGCTAAACAAGAATACTAAGGTAAATTTATTTTAAACTGAATCAATATTCCTGTACATAATAAATCCGTAATGAAACTAAACTATGTACCTAAGTATGACTGTGAATTATTTGGTTTTTGACATTCCCAAAAAAATTTCATTCAATACAATTGTACATTAAAATGTTTTGTTTCTTTGTTTTTAAAAATGAAATTCCAACATTTTATAATATGGATAAACTATACAATACAGAAATTTATACTAAATAAGAAATTGTTTCTTGTTGATGGAAAATTCCAACCTTCAAATCATGACCACTCTGTTTGAATTCCTTTGTCAAATGGGATACTTATGCCAGTTTTAAGAAAGATAATTTTCTACTGCAGAACTGAAGTCTTTTTTACATTTCTAAGTCTTTTCAAAATTCATTTTCCCAAACTAAAAATATGAGTAAAGATATGATCAAATAACTAATGTCTCAATATGTATTATATATTTCTGCAGTATTTTTGGAAGACTGAAGCTGGACATGGCTCACCTTAGTCAAGTCAAAAGCTGCATCTGATCAAGTGCACTGAAATGCAAGAAAACAATTGGAGAAGATGCTACCAAACTCCTTTTGACTTTTGCCATTATATCTCTTCTCCTACCATGTGCTAGCCAAATCATTAACCTTCAGCTTTTCATACATAAAAATAATTTTTGATATTACATAGTCCAATATTATGTAGTTCTAGACTTTTTCTATTAAGTTTTTAATGCCTTATTAATGTATTGATCTTTATTCCCTTTACCTTCTTACATGTTCTAATTTTTATCCAAATAACTAATCAATATTCTATAATAATTGTATTTCTAAAGTTAAAATGCAAACTTCAACAAAAAGGAAACAATAAGAAAGCAAAATTAGACAAGACAAAAAACATGCATTAAAAATAAAAGAAAAAGAAAAAAAACCAAACATACACATAAATCATCCCCCTAGTTCAGGGCTGTCAAGCTCCTGGGCCTCAGGCCAGATGCGTCACATGCTGGCCACACCCACGCCCAGTTTAACAAAGGGGGGAAAGTCCTAATACATCACATGATGTCACCGCGATGCCATGAGATTTTTACCCCTGCCCTATTTGAATATATTTTAACAATAATAGTCCACCTACCTTGCAAAACAGATTTATAAACTTTTACAGCCTTACTGCCCAGCTAATTTGACTTAACATCTATCTACTATTAAAAATAAAGTTAACAGATAAATCCGACAACAAAACTAAACTTCAAAGCCCTGTTAACAATTTATGTGTGTGTCACATGCAGACAGTCCACAGCAATTTCTAATCACCTTTTACACTTTATATTTGCACATAATAGCTATATGATAAGCACTCAGGCTGATATTGGAAATGATGATTTTAATCAACCAATACATCCTTTATATAATTTTCAAAGGAATTATTGTAATACCGAGTGAACACAACTTGCCAAATACCTGACCTGGAGAAAACAAATTAAGCTTATAAAGATACAGCAGAATTTGTTTCTTTGTTTTCTGATTACACCATAAGAAGAATTGAATTTCAAAACTGTATTACATACATTGATCTTTCTATCATGGTTATAGAATCATAGATTTGGAAGACTTAGCCATTTGGAAAATTAAACCTATCTCCTGCTTTATGCAGGAATCCAATTTAAAATGTCTATGAAAACAATTGGTCAAAATCTGCTTAAAGAATTCTAGCAAAAGTGAGTCTGTAACTTGTCTGAATAATTGGTTCCACACTTGAACTTTCCTTATCACTAATTTTTTTTCTATCATTAAACTAGAAACTATCACTAAAAACCAAATGCTGGTCTTTGTGACAACTGAAAATAGATCTTGACCTTTTTCTGTGTGGCCTCCGCTCAGGTCTTGAAGAATACTATCATATCACATCTCAATTTGCATTTTTGAAGATTCAACATTTCCAGTTCCTTCCATTTCTCTTCACCTGTAAAGCACTATGAAACGGTTTATAAATCTAAGTGTTATTACTGTTTCTAGATTCTTGTAAACTGAATATGTTCTTTTAGGTAATGGTTTATGTGTCCATTCTTTATTAACATTCCAAGCATGAATTCCATTCATTGTCATTCAACAGTGGTCTTATATTATCATGGATACTTCTTATTACTGCAATCAACATTAAATTCTTTCAGTCTCCCATGATGTGCTCAATAGAGATCAGGCAACAAAAGTAGAAAGTATAAAAAGAAAGAATGGAAATTTGTGTTGGTAAGTATGAATGAAATGTTTAATCTTATACTGGAATACATATAGTTGTTAGAATAAGTCACAGATGAAGCATGCTGATTTAAAGATGTTACATAAGCTTAAGCTTAGTGCTGGGAGAAAAGTTTGATTCCATGATTTTATGCTTGTGATTACAACAGGACTCATTATATACAAAGTAGAAATAAAATTTCTTATGCTTTTATTTGATAACATATGGTTGATCTTAAGAGTTTTATTCATGGTTTACTGAAATAGTCAAATTTCCATTTACTTAGGAATATAATTTGATTTAAGTTGTTCATATTTTATAGTGTTTGTTGTTTCACTTATAGACTTGTGATACAGGGGTCTTTGAAATATACATAATGGAATTATGTTTTCTCAGACACATGGAAGCTCTTTTCTCTATTTTGTTAAGATTTGTCTGTTCTTCATGCCTGTATTGTGTAAAAACAGCCAGGTACTGTAATTTATAAACAATTGCATACTTTGTTGTCTGAACTCAAGAAATTGTAATTTAGCTAATCTATTATTGCTTTGTATTTGTGATATATGAAACAGTCTTTTAGGAATAAATTAGAATTGGAGAAGCTCAGTTTGTATTCCTCATTAATGAAGCTAACTGAATAATGTAGGGCAGGGATGTCAAACTCGATTTCATTGAGGGCTGCATCAGGGTTGTGTTTCACCTCACGGGACCAGGTGGACATGGTGAAGATAGGTGTGGCCAACTTGACATCACTCATGTGGTGGGTGCCTGTTATAACCCGAGCACTCTGCCAGAGAAAAAGGAGCTTGGGACAGCCATACACATATCTAAGCACCCACGGGCTAGATTCAGCCCACAGGCTTGAGTTGACATCCTTGATGTAGGGCCACTGGCACCATAAAAAACTCATAGTGGTGAGTTCAAACTAGAAATAGGTGAGGAAGTAATGTTTGCACTCCTGGAGAAAGGACAGGATAAAAATGTGGTGAATATCTGATTCCTTCTGCTCCATTCAGAACTCTTTCACAGTTAGGCATATAACATTATTCATAGTATTACAAAATATGATTTGACACAGGAAGTACCAAACAAATTATTTGCATGGAGTTACAAAATTATGGTTCAGGACAAAGCTTTTGTCCCTTTTCTTTAAGCTATCACTTATTAAGAGCTATTTGAGAATGACAGTTAATCCTTCCAAGTAGTTGCTTTCAGCTGTATCATGCACTAAATCTTGAAGAAAATGAAGGTGGTTATCAATCAATGTGCTGTACAGTTTTTCTCATAACTACTAATGGAGATGGAATCAAAAGCAAACTTAAAATCCAGAAAAAACATGTACAAGGAAGAGTTCCAATTTGTTTCAGCATAAGACAGTGGAGAACAAGTTAACCAGGCCTCCTTAAAGCCAGTTTGTTCATCTCCAATAATTCCCTTGGCTTCAACCCAATCTTGAAAATGTTTAAGCTTGGCAAATAATTTATTGGTCTTGCTCAGTAGATTAAGTGTATAATTAGCCATATATTGTTTATTGTCCTCACACATGAACAGGAGTATTGCCAAAACTTTGATATGAGGTCATCTTGGTCAATAGATATAAATAAGGAAGCAAATGCTGGCATTTATCAGTTGGATTTCACTGTTTCTGATATAGTGTAACTTAGTCAATGCCTGGAGATTTGTGACTTTTAGAGATCTTATCAGTTCTGTTTCTGATACCAAGACTGAGCGCTATGTTTCAAGCTCTGCTAGCTCTGCTACAGACCTATATAATATTTACTATGGTTTGCATATAGGACTTTATAATGCATTTCCCATACCAATACATGCACTTGATTTGAGAATGTACTCTGAAAGCTCAAGTTGTTAAACACCAGAAAAGTGAAGCTCAGATCTGAAATCTATCAGCTTATGACAGATTGAATCAACACCTGCCAATTTCCCATGGTAGACTTATTCTTCTTCACCTTGATAAGATATTGATATGATCATTAATGTTAAGGGAAGGTCACTGGTGTACCATTAAAAGCTTTTATTTATAACTTATGTAAGCCTTCTTGAATGCCTTTTTACTCTGTATATGTTGATGGTGAAATCACTTATATGCTCTATGGCTTGAACTGTCCCACCTTTGTCTGTTCTCGATGCTCCGATCAGATTTCATTAGCATTATATTAAAACACATGTTTATATTATATAAACATATATAATATTATATAAAACACATGGCTTAGGAGGATTTTGCCTTTCTGTGAGCAATATGCTAGCTGCAATCTCTTCTGAAAAGGCTCTTGAACTTTCTGTTTGGATGTTTATATTATACTTTACATGGGATTCCCTTTGAAAATGACTTAGAATCTGCAATTGATCTAAAATGTAGCAAGCCAATGGGACTTTTATACTGGTAATTAATAAACTTCTTGATACTGAGTGCTGTTTTTGACCTTCAAAAACCAAATTGTTGAGAAGAGGATTTACTTAAGACATTGTCAATATGTGTACTATATTCATGTTAATAAAGGATATAGTTTGCCAGTTTTCAATATTATGTTTGCATTATTTCTACATTATGGTTATCTTTATGTTGATTTCTTGCACTTTGTCAGGAGTCCATTTATAAATTGGGTGGCTGACTCAATAAATAAATATTTGAGAATCATTCCAAATACAAGCATAAATATTGTATCAACATTACATTGCCTTTATCCTGGCAAAAATAATTCAAAAGAGATTGAACAATTTTTCCCAGGGAGCATTTTCTAGACCAGCAATATCAAATTTATACTTTACTGTGACAAAAATAAGCTTCCCTTAGTTCTGAGATCCTCAGAACCTCTTCCAAAGTCATTGTTAACATTGTTGAAAAGCTAATATCCTAAGCAAAGCAAAACTAAAAAGAAGAAAGGCTGAAAATGAGATTGTGGAAGAAATGTTGAATAAGAAAGAAAAATACCCAGCAAAAATTATGGAGGATGGACAGACCTGGTTTAACATCACTGTCAGATAAATCTTTGGAAACCTCCATAGGTAAAAAGCTGGAAGAAATTAACAATTTATGAGGGTGATCTTTATAAATCAAATAAACTATTATGATTATTTATCTTGAAATCAAAATAAAACATAATTGCTGCAGAGAAATGAAATTGGGACCAGTTAATTCAAGTCAACTCTATTCGCCCATTCTTAAAATACCCTGTTTCAGCAATTTCCATTCTGTTTAGTGTCTTTGTTAAACATTTATGGGAATAGTATATGCAGAAAGTTGGGATATAAATCTAAAATAATCCATAAATGGATATTTGCTTGAATGTAAGAAAGTTCCACTCCTAACATTTCAAACTTAGTTATTTTCACTTTACATCACTTCATGTAGTCATACTAGGTAAATAATTCCAAAGAGTGCATTTTTGATATATTCAAGTGAAGAATAGAGTTCTTAAGGTATGAGCTACATTCAGTCAATATATTTAATATAATTTTAAATTCATTAAAGTACAATGGAATATGCATCTAACATATTATCAAAATTATAATGGGATAGAGAGATGAAAGAATTCTATACACAATGATTTGCACATATGCAAACTCGACTTATACTATCTCTCCCAATATGTAAGGCCTACATTTATACTGGAAAGGTCACCCCATTTTTGCCAGATTTCAGAATGCAGCAAAATTCAAGCAACATTCACAAGACTAATCTATTCACTGTTTTAAAAGGCAGAATTAATAATTAGAAAGCATGTACCAATATGCAGAGCAAAGGAATATCACTTCATTATTCTGATTTTAAATTTATGCAAAGAACATATAACCCAGAGAGTTACAAACAGTAGCTATTTGCATGAAAAGTAAATAATTAATTTTAATAGTAATTTGGATGCTCTCAATTGGAAATTAGAAGATATTGTGAGACTTTAGATACAAAGATAAAAGAGGGAAAAAGGGTTAGGAGAATATGGGATTAAATGAAGCAATTTTATAACTTGCAAAGAAGACAGAACTAGGACCCTTCCTAATGAAGGACTGGGAAATGATATTAAATGTGTGGATCTGAGGGATTTTCAGGGAAGAAATGACAAAGATGGCTATGAAAAATGGAGCCAACGATCACAGCAGACTGAAGAGACAGTTATTTGATAATTGCCCACAAATTGTCCATGAAGTGATCACAAAATAGCAGTTTCCAGCAGGTTTAGCACTTTGGGAGACAAGGAAATAACTATCTTGTTCAAACTGCAATCGTGCCTTTGAAATAACACTTCATTTGCATATTTCTTTTTCTAATCACTTTTGGAAAATGCTTGTAAAGTGCTTTTGGACCCTAAACTAGAGGGAATTAAATTACATTTAAAAGTGTTGGAGAGCAACTATCCCAATCTGGAGGATGGGTTCAAATAGAGAATTAGTTTGAGGTTCTTACATAAACCCAAGAATGTGAGATCTGACTCCTTTGTTCCCTGCTTTAAACATATACAGATAAACCACATTTACACACCATTCAAAAGAGGAAATAAAAAGATCAGAACATATCCCTTCCAACAGCCAACACTCAGATAAACCAGAATTAACACCAAACAAAAACAATATCTTAATCTAAGAACTATCTAAGAAAACCACATCTCCATCAACAGTGGCAGTGCAAGTTACTGTACAGTTACTGTACAGGATGCAAACACCACACTCACTGGCACTCAGATAATGAAACATCTGCAAGCAGTCAACCAAGCTCAGAGAGCACCAAGGACTTCATAGAGTAGAAGCATCAACCAGCCACCAACTTATATTTGGATCAGGCCACCAAGCAGAGCCAAAGGGAAAATGCAAACAGCTGTTTGTGACTTTTGCAAGGCCACTGAAGTCGTAAGCAAGGAGAAAGGAATAGAATTGACTGTGGGAATACGTTTTGTACTTTTGAAATATTATCTCTATTTAAAGATATTTTTGGTTATTGAGATAGAGATGGATGGATATTGATTATAGGAACTGCATTTGCATTTTTAAAGCAAATCTCTCTGAACAGATTCCTTCATAATTTTATCAGTATAGTGAGCCAGGTTCTTGGAAGGTGTATAAGGATTAAAATATGAATATTTTCTTAAACTATTTTTATATATTTTGTTAAATTATTCAAATTTAGAAACTGCTGACTGATTTTTCATGACAATTTTGGATTGCCTTGAAAAGAATGATTATATACTCATGGAAGAATGCTTATATCCTGATATATTTATTTATTCATTCATTCATTTATTCAGTCAATCAATTTCTATAGCCAGCCATCTCAGTTGATGACTCTGGGTGACTTACATTCAGAACATACACTGCAATTAAAATCCTAAATAATTTTAAAACAATAAAAACACTATTTTTTTGTAAACAAAAAAATGTTCTTCACATGTCTTTAGTTAATGTGTGAATCAGGCCCATGCATGCAATAACATGAGAAGAGAGCCTTGTACACATCTTTTGCAATGCATTTGTGTATCTATTTGGACATCAGTACCTGAATAACTTTCTGTTATCTCTTCAATCTATTAATGTATTAATCACACACAATACACTTATAGGTGCTATATGTATTACTATAAAAAGAAAAGAGAATTCCTTGGCAACTTTTCGGTGTCACTGAAGTCGATGCTATGACCATTGAAGTCGATGCTATGACCAACACATGAAAGCCATAGGTCATAACATCGACTTCAATGGCACAAAAACCCTAGCCACTACAGAAAATCCCAGCCACAGAATTATCAGAGAAGCCATAGAGATTGAAAAAAGATGCATGAATAGAAGAGATGATTCCACCAAACTGTCAATTATTTGGAAGCCTGCACTCACAAACAAAAAAATCTCCACACCACAAGCCAGGCAAACACCTGGGCACAAACAGACTCCCACTGATACCTCCAGCTCAAACACACCCTAAACCAGGCACCCAGATGAAACATAGCTTCCTAATAGATAATAGCCGTCCATTTACTCAGAGCCAAGCTGCAGTAAAAGCCTCCAATACAGGAATACAATGTTGCCAGCCAATCAGAAAAAAAAAGCCACAAAACAGACAAAAGATATTAGAAACACCAATCAAGCAGAACATAGCAAACTCCAAGACAAAAAACACAGACCAAGACTCCAACCAATCAGGATGAAGGAAAAAACATTCTGGCACAGCAGTAGGCTAGCTCCAAATTTAAAACTGAAACAACACTGTAAAAATCTGACTCACAGACAAACACAATACAGAAGCCTGATGATGGTTCTGCGAAACGTTGCTACTTTAAAAGCACAACTATAATGACATGGGAAAATACCCAAACAAAGCTGAATACCATATGTGTGTGTGTGTGTATCTATATGTATATGTATGTATAGGATATATATATGTATAATAATAGTCAATGAAATAATTTTTCTATTCAAGTTCAGCTCAGCCATTAATATTGATAGCAATCTTTTACATTTCTATTTAAAAATATTTCAATCTTTTAACAAATATTACCTAATAATATCAGTTATCATTCCTTTTAATCACCTATATTTCATATTTTACTCATTACTGTCTTTAAACAAAAAACAAAACAATATTATTAACAGTGGGCAGTAAAATTATTATTCTTATTCAAATTCATCCTGTCAACTGATATTAATTTCATTAAAATATATTTCATGTTTCTTTTCAATTATATACTTTTAAAAAATCATTGAGAGCCTTATTTCTTATCCTCTTTGTTTCATTTAATTACTAACAAAATATTCCATTATATATCAGTGCCAATTTTATCTTTCACTTTAATCATCTATCATATTTTCTAACTCTTTCTATTTCTAGTATAAAATGCTATCTCTTGCAGAATCCTCTCTTTAAGTTAAGTTTTTAACCATTGTCTCTGTGTCTTTTAAATATGCTTATGCCTTTAATTCTTCTACATTTTTCTCTATATCTTGTTTCTGTCCTTTATAACTTTTTTTTTCATTTTATTCCCCTCTTCTTCTCCCTCTCCTTTTTGTTCCCTTTTCTGTCTGATTCTCCCTTTCTGTGATCTTCCCGTCTGCTTCTTCCTAAAGTTATAGTTACTTTTCAAGTTACTCTTTTTTTTTTGGTTGTTGTTTCAAGTCTTAAGTTTTTAACTCCTTTCCTTTTTACTCTGCTTAAAATTGCTTGGTCATTGAAGATGGCTTCTCTTTGTCTGCCCTTCTTGTTCTGCAAGCATTTCTTGTTTTTCATCGTGATGTTTTTATTTTTCAAGGAGTGATGCCATTTTAAAGATTTTTAAACAATCCCCAATTGATTTTATTTCATTTCATTAGGATCCACCATCCAAAATTCCAGGAATCACCCAAAAATCCAAAGCAAATTCTTGCTTCTTTTCTCACTTTCTTTTTCCAGGGGTTTGTTATCTTGTAACAAAGTTTCAGCTGCAATGTTGTCCTTTACAGGTCTTGTTAAAATTCCACTATCAATTCTTTTTACTTCAGGAGGTCTCCTCCATTTTTCCAGATCCCACTCTCTTTTTCCCCCTCTGCTTTCTTTTTTTTTTTGAATTTTTTAATTATCCAAGAGGTCTTTATCCCTTTGACACTTTATTTTCAGCTAAAAATAGCCTGTTAATGTCAAAGTGGATTAATATCAGTTTCTTGTTTAGATCTCTTCTTCTTAATGCTCAAAGTCAATTAAAGCTGTCAATGTGAGAGAAAAAAACCAATTATTTTTCCTTTCCCTTTCTCTTTTGCTGCTTTAAAAATCTTTTTTAGGTTTATTAATTATTAATTAAATATTTATTAATATTTGTAATTCAAGTTCCAGGTACCTTAAGTAGATGTTTTCTCCATTCAACCCAGTCAGTCAAACTTTCTCCTTTAAACTTTCTCCTGCACAATCTTGTCCGGTCAGGTTCTTCTTTGAGGTGACCATTTCTGACTACCGCTGCATCCGCCTTTGGGAAAGGGAGTAATGGCCAGCCGAGAAGGAGAGATGTGGTTTTCCTCAACCCCGCTGGCAGTCTCCCCCTTCTTCACCACTTCTATGGCTCGGGATGCTCCAGTGGCAAGCACAGATCGAAACTGTGCACGATTGTGCGTTTCGGTCTGTTGCCGAAGAAGCCCAAACCGGAAGTCCAAGGTCAACTCAATTATTAAAGGCTTTTATTTTATTACAATCATTCACATTCGATTTTAAAACATTTCTAACTTGTTTTCATTAGTAAGTGCTGGTTTTCTTTTTTACTGAGACAAGGAAAATGTTATTTACTTTTAAAACTTCCCAATACTTATAACTTTCCTCTGTTACTACCATTTTTGGTACTATTCCATCAAGGTATTCAATTTTGCCTCTCTTTTTTTAATAGACAGTGCAGTATATTTATCCAAATCAAATTCAAATCTTGTCACTAACAGACTGAAAAGTGATTGTGTTTCTCAATATGGTTTTAAATATACAACAAATGTAGAACAATTATGAAATATTTGCCCGTTGCCTGAATAATTCATTACTTTTTGTTCAAAATCTTTATTAGTGAGATTACAGCCAGGTTAAAAAGCATTAGGAATAGTTGTCTTGAAAAATTCATATATTCATATCTTATATATCTTATAATTTTAATTTATCCAGTTATTTTGTATTTGTATTAATGCTATTGTCCATTGTATTATTTAAATTTATACATTTTTATTAATTCTAAATTTTCCAAATATTTTTACTCTAATCTAACTCTAGGCTAGTGAATCTGTTTTATGGAATTCAGCTAGAACTCATAAAGATATGCTTTTTAGAGTTTTTAAGCATGTTTTTTATCAATCATAAATTGGTGTTCTGCAGCTTTCTTTTTTTAAAAAAATATTATTATTGTTCTATAGTGTAAAATGAACTTGAGATCAACTGCCTGTAATTATTAATAGCTTATTGTTGTCATCATTAATATCTTCTACACATATAGCTATTACATGTTACTAATAAAAATGAATATCTGAATGCCCTCTGAAATACTCTATACATGGAAAGGAAGATAGCAAAGTAAGACTGGAAACAACATGGTTAAGATCAGAAAAAATGTAAACAACTTGGAATACTGTTGTTAGAATAAGTTCTACAACTAAGAGGTATCCTACCTTCCCCTTTCCTATATATACCATGAATCTATTAACTAAATTAGTTCCTAAAGTTCAGTGAATCAAGGCTAAATAATTATTTCACATATCTCTACTTTTCATAAAAATAGAGTGTTGTCTGCCACATCCACTGCTTTTCTTAACAGATCATTATTTC